>CAUYLG010014232.1:0-83694 GCA_963573385.1 Cacajao melanocephalus | reverse complement strand
CCTTCTGAAGCCTGATTCTGTCAGTTCATCGCACTCATTCTCCGTCAGGCCTTGTTCTCTTGCTGATGAGGAGCTGCGATCCCCTGTAGGAGGAGAGGCATTCTGATTTTGGGTGTTCTCGGCCTTTTTGTACTGGTTTCTTCCCATTTTTGTGGATTTATCCACCTGTCATCTTTGTAATTGCCGACTTTCAGATTGGGTCTGAGTGGACATCCGGCTTGTTGGTGATGAAGTTTTTTCTGTTACTCAGTTTTCCTTCAGCAGACACCCTTTCCCCACAGAGCTAGGCCTTCCCAGGTTCAGCTGTGCTTACTGTGAAACTCTCAGTCCTCAGCACTTCCAATTGCTGTTCTCCTTGTGGGGATGGGACCAGCTAAGCCCAACTCAAAGGGCACCCAGTCCCGTATACTCTGCACCGAGAAGCACCGCACCGCGCCACACCGGCCAAAAGAGTCATGCTGGCGACCCGTGTGGCTCCTCCGCTGGGTAGCTCCCAGTTTGTGGGCAACAGAAATTCATCTGAAATTGCAGCGTCCACTCGCTCTCTGCGCTTTCACTGGGAGCTACAATCCTGAGCTGTTGCTAATCCGCCATCTTCGATTTCTCCTCTTTTTCTTTTTTAACATACAATAAGTATGCTATTTTTATGCCCAGACTGGTAGAGGTTCCCATTTGTTACCAAATTTTTCCATTAGTTCTTAGTGCATCTTGAGGCACTCCCCAATCATTTCTTAAATGATTCTTTACTGTTGAAAAAATTTAAGTTCTCATACATATCATTGTTGATTACCATGTGATTTACAATGCTGCCTATACATATTTCTTACCCATAAGATGCTTAGAACTTCTATATTGCCTACTCTACCAAATATTCTTGATTTTGCCTTTCCTTGACTTTCAGGCCTAACCCATTCCGTGCTTTCCTAAAATGGCCTTAAAGGAACACAGTGATTTGCTCCTTTGCCCTAGAAAAGGGAAGACAATGAGATTAATAAGGCATATCTAAAATTCTACAAATGATAATTAATTCAAAAATAATGACAATCTCTTTTTACCAACATCACAGAAAAACACTGAAAATGAAAATGTCTCTTCCTGTGTTAATTTTCCATAAGTAAAATATCTTAATAAAATATATTTCAAAGATTGTATACATTTTAGGTTAAAAGAAGTATATGCAAGTTTAAGCACAAAGGCTGATGTAGTAACTGTCTATGAAGATCATTCTTTTTAGAAGTCTAGGTTCACAAATTCTTTTTATATTTTGTCCATTAAAATTAAAAGTTTGCAAAAGCACTAAAGGTCCTTTTAAGAATACATAGGAATCATAAGAGGCCAATTACTTATTTCATTCTTTTACTAGATCTGGGTGCCAAGGCCTATCTATCTACCTTCTCTAAAACCAATAGCAGCAAGAAACAAAGGTGTAAAAACTTTAGCTAATTTAGTTTTTGGGTCTCCACTAAACTTACTGGTTCCCCTGTTGCAGGATTTCAGAGACTGGAAAGACCGTTGAAGTTACAGAAGGAGTTTATTTTAGGTGTACACTGGCCCAGCTGGTTCCCTGACTGGGAACAAAATGGCTGAGCCCTCAACAAAGGCAGGCCTTGACTTTTTATACATGAAGTACACAGTGGCACTAAAACAAGTTTGCAAGTGTAGAACAAAGGCAATTCATTGAGCAATGACAGGCACCTAACTTAGGCTTACATATGACTGTTGCTATGCGACCCAGATGTTTGCTACCTGTAGAGCTCAAGGATTCTAGCACCGGCCTTATCTACTGCCTTCTGCTACAGTGCCCGGAAGGCTGGAGTCCTGCCTGCTTGGGCATTTCTTATGACCTTCGCTGTGTTACAGAAACTTACAGTTATCAGCTATAGAGAACAAGAAAACAAGAATTTATAAACTTATAAAACTTGCAAAGGAGGATACAATCCCATGGGAGGAGGAAGGACTCAGGAAAGCTTGCTTATGAAAGAAAAATGTAATTTCTGCTTCTCTTTCCTGCATTAATTTTATTTTTATTAATTTTCCTCTTCACCCCAAGCGGTGTAGAATGTTCTATAGACAGAAAATCCTCAGCACTTCTTGGCTAGTCACCTACCCTCCTATAAAACATCATCGCTTTCCCCTTAACACATCCCTGTGCATTACTGAACCTTCCTCCTTTGCCTGACGAAGAGAAGTATATGATTTCTTAACTGTGTTAGGCAATTATCTATATCCTGCACTGACCTTCTAAAGATATCCTTGGTTTTATTCTGTTGGTGGTTCATACTGGAAAAGAAAAGCTAATAACTGGCAAGTGGGTTCTGCTATCCCAGAGTGGAATTTACCCTTAAAATGTCAGTTTCTCTCAGAAATTAAATCTGTTCATTTGGTTAAGTTACTTGCCCTTGTCTGGTCCTGCCATGTGACAAAATACAAATGAGCAAATATTTATGCTGGTCACAGGTGTGGTTTAGGGTTAGTCCATAACTTTGAAATGTTATAAAAACAGAGTTTTATCTCTATATACATTAGAGAGATAAAGAAACTAGATATGCTTGCTAATTAACTTAAAGAGATTGCCATCATAAAAGTGGAGTTTAGAAAAATTTTTTTATGTATTACAATAGCAAAGATGATTTGGCAATTAATAGAATCAACATTGATGGGATAATTTTACAATTATTGCCACATACTCAGATGATGCCTCCAGCTTTGCTACCAACATGTACAAGCTGCATTTCCAAAACGCACACCTAAGCAGCCTCTGCATGACCTAATATCTGGAGATCTGGTCTTCCGGAAAAACGTTATTGAGGAAGCGCTGCCCTTAGGCCTCAGTGGAAAAGACCTTATCAGGTACTGTTAACAGCACCATTTTGTCCAAAGGAAGATAACTTCTGTTCAAGACACCATTAGTTGTCCAATTCATTGGCACCTATTTTTTCCCTTTAACAATTAAAATTGTTTATCCTGGTGTTAGAGTAGGTAGTTAGGCAGACATGAGCAGGGCAGGAGAGCCCCCCGCCCCCCAGGAATGTCAGGTAACGATCAGGTGATGGTCAGGCAGTTAAACCATTTTTATAAAATAATAATTGGGCACAGCTGGTGCCAGGGAAAGACAGTCTCTCCTAATAGATAGAAAACACCTGGAACTGGTGATCAGCAGCTTCCAGATAAGATCTCAGGAGTTGGGCGAGTGGGCTCAAGCATGTGCACTAAGAAGCAAAATGGCAAAATTTAACCACTATATGACCTTCCTCTGTGAACGCTGGACTAGTAAGGGAATAATGCCTCAAGTGAGCATGCACACAATTTCAGTAAACACACTGTGCATACGGTCCCTCCCAAGTGCTGGCAGGCCACTGTGCATGTGGACAGTCCTCCTCAAGGGAAAAATCAAAGGAGAAGAAATGCAAACCCAGAACCATGCCAATGTATAAGCCCAAGTCAAGGGCTGAGCAGGGTACTTGGATCTCTCAAGTCATCCACTTGCCCCTCTTCCAAATGTACTTTGCTTCCTTTCATTCCTGCTCACTCCTGCTCTAAAACTTGCTTTGGTCTCTTCCTCTGTCTCCTACCTACTTCTGCCCCTCGGCTAAATTCTTTCCTCTGAGGAGGGAAGGATCAAGTTGCTGCAGATCCATATAGATTCCCTGCTAGCAGCAATGGTAAAAATAAGTGACTGCAGCTTTTTTTCCAACTAAATCTTTGACCATGATTTTATCTTTGCACCTTGGAGGTAAAAATTTTAAAGATGAGGTAAACTAAAGTTAAAATCCCAGCCCCACCCCCCCACCTAAATGGACCCCTTCTTGGCCAAGAGGACCCTAGAAAAACTTTAAAACTGTAACTGAAAAGCCGGTTATTTGCTTGCTGCATGTAGAGTTTAATTAACAAGAGCAAGGCCTAATACCAAAAAAAAAATAAAGTGAATTTATTCTGAAGGTAGCTTGGGGGAAAGGGCACAAAGCATCCTGCCTTTAAATGTGCCACTTCACCTTTGGAGCAGAAAGTGGGCATTTTTATGAGGTGGGTGGAGGAGTGAGCAAGGGCAGTGGTCCCCCTGCTAGCTTGGCATCTTATCTATGGAACAGGTGAGCTGATGCCTTCCCAGGCAGAAGTCATAAAAGTGGCTAAGTGGGCATGCTTTCAATAAGCCCTGCTGGTGGATGGAAGTTCCAAGGCAATCCCTGGAAGATGGAAGTTCCGAGGCTACCCCCTGGAGGTGAAAGTTCCATGGTGCTTTGGTCTGCAAACCAACCATCAGCTCTGGAGGAGAGATCTGTCTTGGAGCACATAGTTAGAAGAACTTGTCCTGTAGGGAATGTCTGGTGAGAGGGAGGTGAAAGGTTATATTTGTATTTCTGAAGGACTAAGTAGGAAAAGGAGAGCTGGGGAAATGAGAAAAGAAAGAGAGAGGGAAAAAAAAATTAAACAACCTCTAGAAAAATGAAGGTACTCAGTTACAAAGCTGAGTTCCTGGCCATGAAGGGAAGGGAAGTCAGACATGCCCCATTAAACCCCTCTCCCTTTTATGGTTAAGACACAGCAGCTTCCCAGCATTAATGTTAAAACAGAGATCATAAGACTAACAGAATGGACTCTTTGTGGCAACGAGATACCAAACTATAAACAAGACCTAAGGCCATGACAGACAAGAGTAATAAACTCTGTTCTAACTGCAACAAGGTGTTTATTTTTCTCTAGCAGCTAAAGGAACACTGGCCTAGTGATAAGCAATACTAAAACAATTGTAGCTCATCACCAGACACTAACTGACCTTCTGTTTCACAAGCCATAAAAACTTTGATTGGACAAGAGACTGATTTCAGTAACTTTCTCCAGATAAGACCACCAGTCGTGGACTGGTTCTTGTCAGTTTACAGAGGCTTCGCACTTGAGTGCTTTTGCATCCTGAAAAGACCTTTTGACATATAGGGCTTAATTGTGATATGTTTAAATGTGAAGTCTCCACCCCAAGGTGAACATGGGTCATATGTTATACGCATTTGTTCAGTAAGCATGCTTCAGGACCACCTTCATGAATATTCATAGTTTCTCCTGTAACCTGACAAATATGTATATTTAGCCAACTTGCTCAGAATAAAGCACCTTACCCCAACCCCTCCTCCTTTGAAGTGCCTCTCTCTGATCCTTGCCAGATGCTATGCTTCCCAGCCTGTGAGAAGGCCACCTTGCAGGCTGTAACCGCTTATAAGAAATAGTCTCCTTTTTCCAAATTTATAATCCTGTGATTTTTTGACATTAACAATACTTAATCACAGAATTAGCCCCTACTTCCTGACAGTGTTCAATTAGAGAAAATCCCCACTTTTTGAGTCCTCCTGCAAATCACCTAACATAAGCCCAAGTCCTACAGAAAAGCCTCGAAGAAGTATGTTCTAGCACCATATTAGTGAGATGCCCAATGTGTTCCACAGTGTATGTTTTCTCCCTCCTTGAGATTTTGTTCAGTTACAGAGGTGTTCCTCATGTTCTTTGTCTGGAGGGTACCGGCAGAAGATACAGGACAGGATTAGATAGCACAAATGATTAAATGTCTCATAACTTATGCCTATTTGGCACTTTATTTTAAAATATTTTATAGTATCATTTTGTTTTATGCCAAGAGATTTTTCTAAAATTAAGTATGGCATCATCATAAAACAATACAGCTGAAGTGCAGGGAAAGCAGCAACTGTAAAAGTGACTCTTGAATTGCAGGGTTCTAGGAAATGCTATCATAAGTCATACTCTGCTAAGAATTATGTCAGTTTTTGTGTAGAGTTCATGGAAAAGTGAATCAAGTTCTCATCTTCATCCTTGAATCTTACAGCTGGCTAGAAGTGTTTGCAGGATAACATAAATATACAAACTCTGGATTGGAATGGGAAGATTGAAGTGAGGTTTCTGTCAGTCTTACTTCCAAGTGAAGTTAGTTAATTCAATAAGCAAGAATTCAGTGACATTTACCATCCAGCCAACTGATGCTGGATCTGCAAAGACCAATTAAATATAGTTCTTGCTCTCAAGGTGTTATAGGAGGCAGAAAGAAATTATTTAGGTAGACAAGATAAAGTGAGTCCCTCGCAGGAAACTCCTTTTAACAAAAAGTAGCTCAAAAATAGCTCCCTTTCTAACCTCCTGCAGTTCAAAGAAATCACTTCTAACAACAAGCAGCCTGACAGAGCAGACAGTAAAACACAGATAAGACAGCTGGGACACAGAAGGAGGTAGGGGAAGTCTGCTGGGTAATTACCAAACTTCACACTTATACAATGGGCCCCAGTAAAACAGTGGGCCTTAATAAGCACATTCCTTTCCTTTTAGGCACACTAAAATAGGGACACTAAAAACACACTCCAAGGGATGCCTGCAGCTGCAAGAAAATGTACGGGAACAGACACAGAAACTCTCCCTCCCAGATAAGCAGGACAAAGAAACACAAACCAACAGTCAGCCTACGCAGTGAGGGAATGGGATAAGAGCTGATTAAAAAAAAAAAATCTGCTCTGTACAGATAGCACACGTGGTCCCAACTAAACCATCAGGCCCTAGGAGTCTAAGACATCCCCTCTTCACAACTCCCCTCCTCGCTAGCCCATTTATAAAAACCCTAACATTGTGGAAGACAGTGTGGCAATTTCTCAAGGATCTAGAAATAGAAATTCCATTTGACCCAGCAATCTCATTACTGGGCATATACCCAAAGGACTAAATCGTTCTACTATAAAGACACATGCACACGTATGTTCATTGCAGCCCTGTGTACAATAGCAAAGACCTGGAACCAACCCAAATGCCCATCAATGATAGACTAGACAAAGAAAATGTGGCACATATATACCATGGAATACTTTGCAGCCATAAAAAACGATGAGTTCGTGTCCTTTGTAGGGACTTGGATGAATCTGGAAACCATCATTCTCAGCAAACTGACACAAGAACAGAAAACCAAACACCACGTGTTCTCACTCATAGGTGGGTGTTGAACAATGAGAACACATGGACTCAGGGACAGGAGCATCACACACTGGGGGCAGTTGAGGGGATAGGGGAGAGACAGCGGGAGGTGGGAAGGGAGGAGAGGGTGGGGAGGAATAACATGGGGAGAAATGCCAGATATAGTATGCACCTAAAGTTAAATAAATAAATTAAAACAAAAAAACTAAAGCCTGCAACACAATCATTATCATTGAAATGTTATTGAAACCCTGTAAGAAAGATGAGAGTCCTGTGGATGGATGGTGGTGATGGTAACACAACGATGTGAACGTATGTAAGGCCACTACCTGTACACTTAAACATGACTAAAATGGTACATTTCATGTTGTGCATATTTTACCAAAACAAAAATGAAATTAAAAGAAAAAACTTTTAAAAAAACACCCTGTCAGAGAACGCTTACACACTGTTGGTTGGAATGTAAATTAGTTCAGCAACTGTGGAAAGCAGTTGCAGATTTCTCAAAGAACTTGGAACTACCATTCAACCCAGCAACTCCATTGCTGGGTATATATCCACAAGAAAATAAGTTGTCCTACCAAAAACACACACACACTCACAAGTTCACCACAGCACTATTCACAATAGCAAAGATGTGGCGTCAACCTAGATGCCCATCAACTGTGGACCGGGTAAGAGAAAATGTGGTCCACATGCATCACAGAATACCATGCAGCAATAAAATGTGACACAGTCATGTCCTTTGTAGCAACATGGATGCAGATGGAAGTCAAGTGAAAGGTAAACATTGGGTATTTATGGATATAAAGATGGTAACAATAGACCTGGGAACTACTAGAGGTGGGAGGGAGAAAGGAGAGCAAAAGTTGAAAACTTATCAGGTACAATGCTCATTACCTGGGTGATACGATCAATCGTACCCTCAACCTCAGCGTCATGCTATATGTTCCTGTGACAAACCTGCACATCTACCCCCGAATCTAAAATAAAATTTGAAATTATTAAAAAAAAAAAAAAGAATGACAGTCCTTCTTTTCCTTTGGAACAAAAATAAATTAAAAACCCTTTAAGAGTTAAAGGTAAACAAAATTGTGTAACTATGTTTTCAATTAAGAAACACACTAAGTAATCACACAACTTCCAAGAAGCAGGGTTCCCCACTACATGGTTACAGATAAGTCTACAAACCTAAATGAGCATTGTACAGCACTTACTATCATTCATAATTATTCAGGGACAAACATCGTAAAGACACTTTCTCCTCAAAGCCTTAGCACTCAAACTTTTTTTTTTTTTGAGACAAAGAGTCTCACTCTGTCCCCCAGGCTGTAGTACAATGGCGCGATCTCGGCTCACTGCAATCTCTGCCTCTTGGATTCAAGCGATTCTCCTGCCTCAGCCTCCCGAGTAGCTGGGATTACAGGCAAGCGCCACCACGCCGGGGTAATTTTTTGTGTTTTTAGTAGAGACGGGGGTTTCACTATGCTGGCCAGGCTGGTCTTGAATTCCTGACCTCAGGTGATCCGCCCACCTTGGCCTCCCAAAATGATGGGATGACAAGTGTCAGCCACTGCACCCGGCCAGCACTGAAATTTTTATATGGATTGTTAACTGTACTGGTTCTTGAGAAGCCAGACTGAGCGCTTATACAATTAGTCCCAAGATCTCCAAACAATATTTAAAGACTGTCTACAAATACAAGCTAAAAGACTGTGTACAAATTCACTTGTCTGTCACAAAACATTTAATACCTAGATTCTTATTCAAATAGGCAGTGTGTGAATGTGGTGTCTGTTAACAGTTCTAATGCAGACTCCTTTCCTTCTTTAAGTTTTCATTGCACCACGACTAATTAAACCATTTAACACATCTCAGCGGTCTCTGGGTAGTACGTAGTCTCTCAGAGGCCCTCGGAGGCCCACAAAGGGTTATCTTAACTAAAATTGGCGGCAGGGCTGGCTGATAAAGTTAACGGAACTCCCCATTCTGGAGAGACTTAGTGACGGTCAAACGCAGAAACTGTTGTGGTCTGTCCTTAAGAAGCTATTTAGTGTATTTAGTGCTCCATAGAGGAAGTTAAGAAAGCAATGATCTAAGATGAGAAGCAAATACAGGCGTGGCAGTAGTTCAGGACTGTCTGCAAGGGCGGTTCCGAAGAGCGTCATAAAATCTATGGAAGGCTTGAAGGACAGCACTCTGGATCTGAGCCCTAGCTCCCAAATACCTTGAATCGTATTGTGAGGAACAAGATCCTTAACACACGCCCTGCTGCCGGCCCCAGACCCCCTCGCCCTCCTCCGCCGGCCGCATCACGTGGCGGGAGCCGCGGTCAGCAGCGTGACCACACCCCCTCTGAGAGCCCAGCCGTGACCACCTCTGCCGGCTGGGCTCAGCCTTGGGACGGGCACTTCCTGGTTGGTACGGGATGCGGGTCCCATCGCCCCCACTGGCCCGTCCATGGCACCGTGCACCCGAACCAAGGGCGCCCGGAGGGCCTGGAGACACCAGACACCCTGCGCCGGGCGCCCCGCGGCGGCGGGGCTGTGCATCCTGCAGAGGACGCCCCGGCTTCAGCCCGGAGCCAGCGCGGCTCTGCTCTCCAGGCAGCCGCCCGCGCGCGGCAAAAGTGCGAGCCAGAGTTGTCAGCTTTCACCCTGCAGGAGTCCGACCCGAAGGCGCGCAAGGGAGGCCTCTGGGGATCGCCAGGGCGTCCGCCGCCGACTCACTGGCTGGAGTCCCGTCCAAGTTGGGCGGGGAGCGGCCAGCTGCCCGGGCTGGGCGGGAGGAGGAACGGAGGGCGAGGGCGGCGGAAACCCGGCTCCCCTCGGCGCGGCTCCTACCTGCAGGGCGAGGGGGCCGCTGGCACCTGCGCGGAGGCGGCGGACTCTCGCGGCTCGCGCGCCGCGGGCACAGCTGGAGCTCGGCAGGAGCTCGGCAGGAGGGAGGGAGGGAGGGAGCGAGGGAGGGCGGGCCGGAGGGGGCTCGGCGCCGCGCGGCCGCCAGGATCTCTCTGCCCGGATTCGCCCGGGATTCGCAGGGGCGGAGCGAGGCGGTGCCGGGTCCTGGGGCGGCGCGGCGCAGACTGGTGGCCGCGGCCGGGCAGGAGGTCTAGCGGCTGGGCCTCTGCTCGCCCGCGTTCCTCATTCTCTCTTTTTCCCAAAGTTTCTTAACTCGAACGAAGCAGCCTGGGGAATGTTCCCCAGGAGGACCATTATCTGGTCCTCTTGAACCGCCCAGGGCCAGCCGCCAGTCCCGGAGCGTTGCCTGCGACATCTCTTCTCGAACTACTGCGGATAGTAGCCACAGCTGGTCCAACTTCTAAGTAATCAGCAAATCAAACGGCTAAATGACTTGCCCCAGGTGACATAATTAAGAGACAGGCGCTTTCCTGGCGAACTTATAAGCCTTCTTGCTCCTCCCTAGGGGGGTAGTGTTATTTGCAAGTTACAGGTAAGGAAATGAAGGCTCAGAATCGAGAAGTAACCAGCCTGAGGTCACACAGCCTAGATGGAGGGCGACGGGAATTTGTGTCCCGATGTCTCTAAAAGTGGGTATAATTCAGAAATCTTAGCATAAAATAATAAATTGGGAGCAACACGGGGAAAAGACCCATTCCATCCATGGCAGTGTTCAAACACGGCAATTTTGCTGTTTTTAGTCCACTTAGAATAAAGTCTTAAGAAAAAGAGAACCAGTTGTCGTGTGGCTTGAATAGCAGCCCTTTGGGAATGTAATTTTGAATATAGGCCAGTTCCAACCTCATTTACCCGATATTGCATCCCGCCACAGCTAAGGGAAGCAATGGCCTCTCCATGTACCAAACTGCTAATAACGTCAGCCACTTTAAAGCATTTAGTGGATATTACACAACCGAGACTGACCAAGTTACATAATGTCTTACTGCACACATGGCATTACATGAAATGAAAAATACAATATTCCAGTCCAAATTGGGGGGGGGTCAAATTATCGTCTGGAACTCGGTTTTCCTGTAACCTACAGTTGCTCAGCCCTCCTTAGACCACATTCTTGTCTCTTGAGCACATCTTTTCCTAATGATAGAAGAGTCACACAGCCCTCACTCTTTCCTTGTTGACTTAATTGATTGATGTCTTTTGAATCCTGTGATACTGTCAGATTTTTACAATTAAACACATGGCTCTCTGAGCAGAGGATTGCCTAAGAGGAGTTTAACAAGTTTAAGACAAGCATGTTACTGGAAGACAGAATACTCTCTCCCTTCCCCTCTTTCTCAAGCTTTATTAGTCACAGATGGTTTGATAAGTCTTGTGCACACGTAACTGCATTCTTACAAGCTTGTCTTTAGAAATTATAATGCTTTTGGTTGAGAAGCAGCAGTCTATAAAACTGCATCCCAAATTCTTAACTGTCACTATGAAAACATTTGTCATTTGTCTCCAACCTTAGGTCTTTCTACTAAATCTAATTAGAAATAAAATTACCTAGGTCAAACGCAGTGGCTCACTCCTGCAATCCCAGCACTTTGGGAGGCCAAGGTGGGCGGATTACCTGAGGTCAGAAGTTCGAGACCAGCCTGGCCAACATGGCGACTACAAAATTAGTCGGGCGTGGTGGGGCGCCTGTAGTCCCAGCTGCCTGGAAGGCTGAGGCAGGAGAATCGCTGGAACCCAGGAGGTAGAGGTTGCAGTGAGCTGAGAGCACACCACTACACTCTAGCCTGGGCAACAGAGCAACACTCTTTCTTTAAAAAAATAAAATTATGTAGGCCAAGAGCAGTGACTGACACCTGTAATCCCAGCACTTTGGGAGACCGAGGCAGGTGGATCACCTGAGGTCAGGAGGTCAAGACCAGTCTGGGGAACATGGCGAAACCCCGTCTGTACTAAAAATACAAAAATTAGCCGGGGGTGGTGGGGTGGTGGGCTGGTGGCAGGCACCTGTAATCGCAGCTACTCGGGAGGCTGAGGCAGGATTGCTTGAATCTGGGAGGAGGAGGTTGCTGTGAGTTGAGATCGTGCCACTGCACTCCAGCCTGGGCGACAGAGCAAGACTCCATTTCAAGAAAAAAAGAAAGAAAATTATCTAAGTGCCCTTACCATAACTGAATTTCTGCCTCCCTGGGATAGAGGAATAACATAGGAAAATGCTATATGTTGGTTAGAGATGAACTGAAGCTTATGGACTCCCAAACATAAGTTTTAGAAGTAGTATGATTTTGTATGTAATTATTTTTATTTTCCTGAGAGATTTTGTGATTTTTTTTCCAAATCTTTCATATCTTCAAAGATGTCAAGAGACAATGACTAAGAAATCATGTTATACAGTCATCTCAATATGCATTTGTCATTTTTGTCAAAGTAGTATTTGAAATCCTTTTAAATTTTTATCTTCTGATAATAAAAATGTTCATTTTTATAATTTTACATCTATATTTTAGAACAATACAAAGCTTTAGAGACCATAGAAAAACATTTTTAATGAAAAGCACCTATGACTCCCATATACACACCTCTATTGGCATTTTAGTATATTTTCCTATTTTTTCTATGCCTAAAGGTTTGTTATAAAATTAACACCATGCTGTACAGAGTTTAGAATCTTCCTTATCTCACTGAATATTTATAAGTTGAGTATTATTTACTGTTATTAAATTTTATTTAAGATATCATTTCTATGGGTGAAGAATATTACAATCATTTGTCACGTTTTAGGATATTTTCAGAGTTCATTGCAGTTTACAAATCATGCTAGAATGAACACTGCATTCATCATCTTTGTCAAGATCTCTAAGTTCTTAGGATAGAGTCCTAAAAGGAGAAATACTGGATCAACATTTGGAAACATTTTTAAGGTGCCATGTGATGCTGCAAAAATACCTTCCAGTATTGTTACCTTGCCTACAACCTGAAAATGTCATGAATCAAAATCGTAAATCGTATCTCTTTTAATCACCATTTTATAATCAGTAATGCTGAACACTATTTTTTTATGTTATTATTTTACTATTTACTGAAAGTGATCTATTCATGTCCAGTGCCCTTTCTTTTTCTATCTTTTTCTATGGCGAATTAGTTTCTTATTAATTTGCAATAATGCTTTCAACAGGAACAGAACTATTTTTTATTTGCTTTGTAATTTTTTTTTTTTTAGATGGAGTCTCACTCTTGTCACCCAGGCTGGAGTGCAGTGGTGTGATCTTGGCTCACTGCAATCTCCACCTCCTGGGTTCAAGCAATTCTCCTGCCTCAGTCCCCCAAGTAGCTGGGATTACAGGCGCCCGCCACTGCACCTGGCTAATTTTTGTGTTTTTAGTAGAGACGGGGTTTTACTATGTTGGCCAGGCTGTTCTCAAACTCCTGATCTCGTGATCCACCTGCCTTGGCCTCTGAAAGTGCTGGGATTACAGGCGTAAGCCACTGTGCCTAGCAGAAACAGAACTATTTTATAAAAGTTACATACTAATGGTGTTCTCCCAGATTTTTTCTTATGGTACATTTTATATAAACACCGCTATCCAGATCATCTAGGTCATTTTGGGATACCAACATCTGTCATCTTGTCTGACAGTTCCATTTTCTTATAGAAAATTACCTCTCCCCAAATAGGCATAGTCCTGGAAAGAGAGCAGTTTCAAGCAGCAAGCTCAAAAGTGAAGGCCATAGTCCCACCACCATTCCATTTACCCTATAGGTCAGGTGGCCTGAAACTCAGGAAATGATGGAGCCGGTGATCTGTGGGGTTGAGCTTACTGAACAGAGACAGAGGCAGTTCCAGCAGCAGCTTCAGCCTGACCAGTAAAACCTAGGAAACTTTTACTTCCTAGGTTTTGTGGGTCTTTTTTCTTTTTTTAAATCTGTTTGTCGCTTCCTTGGTTCCTGCTATTCTTCCACTTTGTCTTGATTCTGTGAGACACTGGTGCCCTTTTCCTTCAGAGAGCAAGTCTGCATTCATTGTTTGTCCCCAGTAATCCTCACTGACATAGTCTGTATAACTTCTGTGCCCTTCAGTCCGCCTGGCATTCCCTGGATTAGCAACCATTCATTTAATGCATTCATTCACAAACGTCTAGTTGCTAATGTTAATTAACCAATGCACACATATCTCTGGAGACACAGAGCATAGGGCAAGATAGTGTATCCCCAGTCACCTGATGACATAAATCACTTTAACCACCATAACAGTGACTCACTGAAAGGTCAGAACGGTGTCGTTAGTGAGGCTCAAACTTTTTGTAAAAACTGACGGTGGCTAAGACCAAAAATCTCAAGAGAGAATGAGGAACACAGCAGATATTGCCAAGATGTACAGAGCATTGTGTATCTGTGTCCTCATTTCAGCTTCCTGTGGCCCATTTGTATGTTTCATCATTTCTCCCAGCAGCAGTCAACTTGTGAGCTGTCCACCATGTGACTATAAAGGCCCCACGCGGACGCTAACAGCTCCCCCTGCAGTACCCGAGATAAGTCTTCTCAGTCACCCACAGTCAGTCCCCTGTGAAGCTTTTTCATATACAACAAGCCCAAAAGCATCCAACTCCCCCGATCTAATAACTTATTTGAAATATGTCTGTATTTTCAATGTTTACATAACTTTTAGAATTTTTTTTTCATGGATTTGTACATTTATGCAAACTAGCATGATTAGTAAAAAAGCAAGCATGCAAAAAGCCATTTAAAATGAAGATTTGTTTGGAATAATACCATTATATGCCAAATGGTTTCTGCTATTGTATTAAAGAACTATAAACGCAACTGAATTCAGTTTCGAAAAAATCCATAAACTGCACAAGAAATCTTTGCTGACTTCAGTGTCCTGGAGAGTTTCCCCAATGTTTTCCTTTAGTAGTTTCATAACTTAAAGTCTTAGATTTAAGTCTTTATCCATTTTATGAAGAAAATCAAAGATAATCATAACTTACAGGTTAAGTCCATAGGATTGTGAAGGGAGCCACATATATGAATAGCTTTTAATGGAAAACTAATTGTAAATGCTAAGAAAAACTATCATTGGATCAAAAAAAAGTCTTTAATCCATTTTGAGTTGACTTGTGTGTATGATGAGAGATAGGGGTTTAGTTTCATTCTTCTACATATGGATATTCAGTTTTCCCAGCACCATTTATTAAAGAGACTGTCTTTTCTCCAGCGGATATTCTTGGTACTTTTGTAAAAAAATGAGTTCATTGTAGGTGTGTGGATTTGTTTCTGGGTTCTCTACTCAGTTCCATTGGCCTGTGTGTCTGTTTTATGCCAATACCATGCTGCCGTGGTTACTATGGCTCCATAGTATAATTTGAAGTAAGGTAATGTAATTCCTCCAGTTTTGTTCTTGGTGCTTAGGATACCTTTAGCTATTCTGGGTCTTTTATAGTTCCATATAAATTTTAGTATTGCTTTTTTTAAGCAAATGTTTTCTATAAAATAAAAGAATAGAAATAGAAAGACTTGTTATAAATGTTGTTTAATGATTGTAAGAATGGTAAAACTTCCCAGGATGACAGTCAGTTGGATCCCTGCCTGCGTCCTTTCTAATTACTTAGAACCCCTGGAGAATTATGGAAGTATTTTCTTGGCAAACATTTGCTAATAGCCAAGGGGTTTGGAAAACATTTTCATCTTCCTGCATCATTCTTCATTTTCCAGTAGAAAGGTCATCCTGTGGACACTCACACTAAACTGCTGCTGGTATCATTTTTCACACTTGTACAATCTGTTGCATTAAAGGTGCACTTTTAAACTCATGCCTTAGGCTAATTTGTAAGGCCAATCAAGACACCCTTTCCCCACACCCCACATAAAGCAAAAGAATGTCTCAGATCCAATTAAGCTCAGGGTGTTCCTGGGAATCAGAACTCCCCTGTAGGAGTATATATAAAAACAGATTGTCCCACAAGGAAAAAATATGTATTATATGTAGGAGTATATGTAAATATATACTCCTACAGGGGAGTTTGTGTATACACACACACACACACACACACACACACATATTTTTTCCTTGTGGGACAATCTGTTTGACTTACATGCTGACCCTGAATTACAGAACCTCTGCCCAAAACTGTGATTCTTCTATCCGTATACCAGCAAAAAATTAGGGAAAAAAATTTCAGAATTATAGACCCTTAACATTAAAACACATTGGAAAAGACCCTTGTATGTCAAGAACACTGCAATTCTTTATTCATCTTCTATTCAGTACTGGGACTTAACTCCTTGGATAAGACCAATTTATCATATTCATAATTCTATGGATTTCAGAAATTATATACAATTCATTCAGCATATATTATGTAATACCCCTGACGAGGTCTGGGGCTGCACCCTATAGTTAAACACCCTCATATTTCTGCAGCATGTGTAAGTAGGCACATTGCATGGAAAAATAGATTGTAAATAGCTTCAAATCAATTCAGATCAGGTTTTGCTGCCACGTGAATCACAAACAAAACTTTGGTTTTCAGGAATTTTGGATTTTAAAATTGTGAACAGGTCATCGTGGACCTGAATTAAAACAGAATTGAGTAGACTCTACAGACAAGCAAGAACTCTTTAAGAAGGCTATTCCACCACAATCAATTCATCCAGTATCTTAGAGATCAATATTTTTTGTCAACTACTCAGAGATTTTGCATTTTTTATTTTTAACTATTGTATATAACAAACAGATTCAAAACCCACATTAGAGTCATCGTTGGGAAGATTTTTTTTAACTCAACTAGAAATGTCTATTTCCAAGCTTTTTAAAGTGAGCAGATATGAGAAGTTTTATAGAGGATACGTATTTTCAGAAGTTAATCATTTAAGAAAGAAGCACCTCGAAAGGTCTGCTTTCAGAATGCTCTCACCATAGCCTAAGTTGCCTTCAAAAGTGGAAACTGTCTAATTTGTTATTAAAGTGACACTTTCATTTTGAAGAGACAATGCTAATTTTTAAAAACAATTCTGCTTTACTACCATAGAATTGAAAGATACTTGTTATAACAGAAAAGACAGAATGTAGAGCACTCGCGTTTTTAGAAAATAAGAATAAGAAAATAAATTTGACAATGGCAAAACATACTCTGCCATCATATAACCAGTGATCTTGTCCATGATACAAAATGTTTTCATAATCACTCATCGTCTCTATAAAGAACAGTGAACAGTTTACTACAAATGCCTGTCTTTGATAATATTATCTATATGTGTTAGTCAGGATTTTCCAGAGAACCAGAACTAACAGGATATACAGAGAGATATATAAAATAGAATTTACATTAGGAATTGGCTTGTACAATTATGGAGACTGAGAAGTCCCAGAGTCCCCAGTTTGTAAGCTGAAGGGCCAAGAAAGCTGGTGATACCATTCCAGTACAAGCCTGAAGGCTGAAGAACCAGGGGGAGCTAATAGGGTATGTCACAGTTCAAGTTCCAAGGTCTGACAACAAGAAATGTAGATGTCCTAAGGTAGGAGAAGATGAATGTCCCAGCTCAGAGAGAGTAAATTCATGTTTCCTCTGCCTTTTTGTTCTTTTTGGGAACTCAGTGGATTGTATGATGCTCAACCAAATTGGCAAGGGTGATCTTCTTTACTTAGTCTATGGAATCAAATGTTAATCTCTCCCAGAAACACTCTCACAAACATCCAGAAATAATGTTTTATTAGCTATCTGGGCATCCCCTAGCCCAGTCAAGTTGACGCATAAAATTAACCAACAACTATATCAATGAAATCTTATAGCAAATTTGTGCACTTCTAGCTTCAACTTCTTTGCTACAAGAACATTTGCTTTTTTATTAAAAGCAGTGAATAAATTTATTTTTGGAGCTATCTCTGTATCCTTATCCTAGAATTTAGGTTTTATTCCAGCCAAAGCAGCTGTTCTATCAGTGCACTGAGACAGTTTTTTTTTTCCATAAAACACTGTTTTTATAGTGGAAATCATATGCACTGGAAATATATTTTTCTTCTTCAATACATCGTTCTTTTTTGTTCGGTAGCTCTCAGCCCTATCAGAACAACACACTGTTTTATTTTTGCAGTATCCTCTTTGTCATCCTGAAATGAAATTAATTCATAATTTTTAAAAATACATAAAATACACTGACAATAAATGAAAGAGAAATGAGAGAAAATAAATTATAATAAGCAAAATAAGAGAAAATAAATCATAATAAAATAGAATGTCTCTTGATGTGTAAAATTCTTGAAGAAACCACACTAAAGAAAGAATAAAGGGGTCAGATGTTTGTACTATCTATGATTAATATGTTTTTATTTAAGAAGTATAACAGGGTCCAGGCATGGTGGCTCATGCCTGTAATCCCAGCACTTCGGGAGGCTGAGGTGGGTAGATTACTTGAGGCCAGGAGTTCGAGACCAACCTGGCCAACATGGTAAAACCTCATCTCTACCAAAAATGTAAAAATTAGCCTAGCGTGGTAACATGCACCTGTAGTCCCAGCTACTCAGGAGGCCGAGGTGGGAGAATCACTTGAACCCAGGAGGTTGAGGCTGCAGTGAGCCTAGATCGCACCACAGCACTCCAGCCTGGGTGACAGGTTGAGGCCATCTCAAAAAAAAAAAAAGTATAACTATTTTTATCCAATAATTGTCTACATTATTGCTTCTCAATTTTTTAGGTACATAAAAGTCACCTATGGATCTTGTGAAAATATGGATTCTGATTTAACATGTCTAGGGTGGGACATTTCTAGCCAGCTCAGAGTGATTCCAATGCTCTGGTCCAAGGACCACATTTTGAATAGAGAGAGTCAACATCATTTCTTTATATGGACATTTGAATGTGACAGTTACAACTGTGGCCTGATAAAACTATTGCTGTCAGTGATATAACTTTCCAAATAGCCTCAAATGAATTCAGGTCTAGTTTTGCTGCCAAGCGAGTTACAAACAATCAGTCCATGATTGTCAAATAAACAAGAGTTGGTAGTGAGCAACTATCAGCAAAATTCCAAACAAAGTACATTTTCTCCTCCATTTGTATACTACTTACATTTCCCAAAAATGTAGTGTATATTAAAAGTGAGCAAACAATATTTAAGGTTTATGTGTAAAACAGAGTTAGATATGGGCTTAGAGACTTGATAGGTTTTACAGTTACTTGAATGTCCAGTAAGACCATTGGAAGTTGCGCAGGACAAGGGACAGTTCTCAGTGAATAAGACCAGCACATGCCTACGGGGACTTCTAGCATGCTTGGCCTCTACCCACTAAATGCTGATAAGTGCCCCCCAGTGACTGTGTTGATCAAAGATGCCCCCTTACTTCCAAAATGTCCCAAGGATGCAGTATGCCCTCTGCTGATTGCCACAGCTTAAATAAAATATAGAAATTACTTCTAATATAAAATTAAAGCAAAATCTAGCATAAGCAAATACATTATAGAAATATCTGTTCTTTCCTCCAGTGCTCTAGCAAGCATCCCACATTGTGTAGTTTGTTCTAACACTTGTTCCTTAAATTCTTCTACGGCATTATTTATGCATCTTCCAAAGTGATTTCCTGACGTTTGGTTGCCATATTGTTTTTCTTACATTATTTTAGCTATTTTTACTTAAAAGAGGGTGCCTGTGTTCATCCACATGTTTTATTAACTTAATTTCTTATTTTTTAAAACAAAAATAAATTAAAATTTAATGCTTTCTACTCTGCAGAGAACTGTGAAACTAGGTGTTCTTTTTAGTTGTACAATTTAATATTTGCTCCTAGAAATTCTGATTTTACAGGTAACAAACAGAAATAAATTCTAATCAGAGAGTATCTTTCATAAATTCTATCTTCTTGTCTGTAATAGAATAATTCCTATAGACTTGAGCCCATGAAAATATATCTGATGTATTTGAAATATATTTGATATATTAATATCAAGTAAATCTATTTGATATATTAATATCAAATAAATCTATTTGATATTAATATACAACAGGTAAAACAGAATTTTTTCTCATAAATTTGTTAACAATCTACAACTTAAAAAATTCATTAGGCTAACACTTAAGAGAAACAGGCTGTCATAATGAATGTTGAAATGCAATTAGGTTCAATAGATGTAAATGAAGAATATACTCATTTATTTTCTTTCATTTTTGTCCTTGGAGTTTTTTTCTCCATGTGATTCAACTGGACACCAGTTAGAGCAGACAGATAATAAGCAATGATAATTTGTAGTCTTACACAAATTACATATATATCACCAAAGTTTTGCATATAAATATTGAAGACAACAGTGAATGGGTTAAATCTGTTGAAAGAAAGAAAGAGAACAGAAAGGCTAAATCTTCAACTCTCCAAATTAAGAAAGCGTAAACTTGTAGGAAGGACATGAACCAAAGGGAGCGGGGAGAGTCAAAGGAGAGAAAGATAAAGAAGAAATAATTGTCTTAGGAGTAAGTTATAAGTTACCTGGCTTGCTAGAGACTCTGGGTAATGGCTGAACTGTGGCTCACAAGGAAGACAGAGTGACAGCTTTCTCTGCAAGTCTCACTGTGGTAGAAGGGATGTGTCTAACAAATTCTTGATTTGCCATGTTCATAACTTGCTTGCAATGATGAGATCTGCTATTGAGGGTTTAATTCTGACCCACAGGGATGAACTGGTTGGTAAGATAGGAATAAGGAGAATCTTGGCAGAAAGTGTGTATTTTTTTCTTAACATTTACAACAAATGGGAACCCTGAGGCTACTCCCATACAAACTCCAAACATTGGAAAAGTGGTTTCAAAAAATTATTTAAAGAAATTTTGACATGATTGTGTAGTGAGAGAGTCTTCAAGGGAAGTTCTTAGAGTTTTCTGTCCCTCTGAAGCACAAACAGACAAAGTGGAAAGAGGTACCCCAAAACAAGGACATATTCAAAGAGTAAGAATTGTTTTTAAAAGATGGAACTGGCCGGGTGCGGTGGCTCACGCCTGTAATCCCAGCACTTTGGGAGACCGAGGCGGACGGATCACAAGGTCAAGAGATCGAGACCATCCTGGCCAACATGGTGAAACCCCATCTCTACTAAAAATGCAAAAATTAGCTGGGCATGGTGGTGTGTACCTGTAGTCCCAGCTACTCGGGAGGCTGAGGCAGGAGAATTGCTTGAACCTGGGAGACAGGAGGTTACAGTGAGCTGAGATCGCGCCACTGCACTCCAGCCTGGCACCTGGCGACGGAGCGAGACTCTGTCTCAGAAAAAAAAAATAATAAAGATGGAACCCTGGAATAACAAAAGACTCATGACAAATACTAGGTTCACGCTTTAAAACTATTTCATAAAGCTATAATTGGCGCAAGAAAAAGGAGGAGGAAGAGATGAGACCATTGCTGCATCAGACCAGGAAAAGAGAATTCACAATTACTTCATTGTTATTTTAGCATTGTCCCTACCAAAGGGAATAATTTTCATGCTAAACAATTGAGAACAGCCACAAAGGTTAAGTCTAACATAAGTGAAGAATCAGATAGAAAGACAACTCTTAGCTTCTCTAAGTTCCCTTCTTCAAACACAGATGCTTGATATTCTAGGACACTAAAAACATTATAGATGCATTTCAAGAACTTATGCTTGGTAATATCTGAGGATTCATAGAGAAGATGAGTCACTAGAAGACTGGAAATCACAATCTGTTGTTCAGGGTTTCATAAAGAAAGAAAATGTGACTCTAGATAATATGTACTAATGAACTTTATTCAATCACAGTTTATTGAACACCTAACATATGCCAAATGCTGAGCATGATTCTTATTCGTCAATAAGCAATTTTGGTCCCTAACCCACAAGTAGTTTGCATTCTAGTGGGGGACCCAGATTAAAATATGAAAAGTTACCTTGCTGCATTAGAGCTTAATGCTGCAATGGAGACAGGAAATAGGTGTTGTGGAGAGTAGAAAGGGACGGCACCTGGGAAGGTAAGCAGGGCTTAAGTACGGATAAAAAGACCTTCACTAGCAGATGGAAATGCCAGGAAGGAGAATGGGGAGAAGGCAGAAGGAACAAGCTTAGGAGTAGCATGGCACATTCAGTGAGCTTCAGTTGAATCAAAGTAACATTTGTAAAGGACGTGGAGCTTGCCAGTGGAGGTTAAGGAAAACCATAACCAGATGGTCTTGTATACATGCTACAGAATATGAACTTGATCCTTCAAGAGAGCTGTCTTTAATCTGGGTCTCTAATGCCCCTGAAGCTGGATGTGTGTATGTGAATGCATCTGTACTAATGTCCCGGAGCTCACTACCCTGGATTTACCAAACATGATCATACGTCATTCCCTAGCTTAAGCTGTCTCTTGCCTTTACCCTTAATCCCCTAGACTTGAGGCTCTGCTGTTTCTCAGATGACGGCCTCTGGCTTCTTTCACCAGCAGTGATTGTCACTCCTTTATTTATGCCCTTTTGCATTGCATCAAATTGCAATTGAACTAGTCCAGCTGGCCACAGAAAAACTTGAGTTATGAGAACGATGTCTAGAATCAAGTGGGGCTTTAAGCTGTTGGAGCTGAAGAGATGAAAGAACTATGAGGCTGGGGTATTTAATGGATCATCCACAAAGCCACTGAAGGCACTAAAGATAATAGCAAGAGTTGGCATTGTGAGTCAGACTGTAAGCCATGCTCTAAAGCCCGTACTCAAAGTGGAATATTAACCTGGAGGTCAAGAATTGAAAACAAGAATGGGCAAGATTGTGGTGCAGTCAGGTGGCAGAAACCTCAGAGGAGCAGGATTTTTTGTATAGGCATAGAAAGGTAGTCACTGGGAAATAAGAGTGTGAATTTAGGAGTATCCCCACACTGCCTCGGGAACCACATGGTATTGTTCCAGTATCCTCATGATGAAGCAGGAGCTCCGAGAGGGGTCCAGGGAACTCACCCATCCAAGGACTGGGGTGGGACTGCTCCAAGTATTTCAGAGCTGGAAGCCCAGTTTAATCTTTGAGACAGCATCAAAGGCAGAAGCAAAAGCAGAAGACAGGCAAACAATCAGAACAGCCGATTCAAAGGGGCTAGACGGAGAGGCAGGATTAAAGTATTGCATCACAGTTTGAAACAACAAATAATGAGCCAGAACAGACATATAGTGCGGAATAGAAGAATGAGTGGTTGTGTTGGGTCTGAAATTTAAAATTCTGTGAAATGTATTTATCGATTTCTCTTTTACAGCCACTTTCCCTCTCAAAGAATTACAAGCAGAGACGCAAGGCCCCACCACTATTTACACCAAAAGCAGAAAAAAGGAGATGGGGAAGGACAAGCACTTCATTTTGTGTAGTGGTGTTCAGGAACCCTCAAAAAAGAAAAAATAACTTACACAACTTTCCTAGGTTTACTGACAGATGAACAGACAGCAGAAAACCTCATGGAGCTTCAAGGTGGGAGCTTGGGAGGTTTAAGATTGCTTGTTTAAGGTTTTGAATTCTTCTGTTGGACGTAGAAAGCCCAGGCGAAAGTGTCTGCTGTCAGAGCCTTACTTACCCATTTTGGAGGTGAAAGGCCTTTGCTCTTTATCCATCAGAGGAGCCTCCCATCCCACCTTCTTCACACTCTGGGTCCTGCCTTGGCACATGAATTACACTTGGTATCATATGTCTGGGTCCCATCCCAGCCAACTTATTCTTAACATTTTTAGAGAGTGCCCTTCATTGTCCTCATGGGCACTTTACCGAGGTGACCTTCTTTTATGTATTGCGTGAATATCTGTAACTTACCCATAAAATAATGTTACCATAAATTTAACAAATATTTATTGCGCTTTTTTTTTCCTTTATAACTTTTGCATGTAAGCAACCCAAACTCATAAACAGAAAAGTCAAAACATTTTTAAACTGAAGATAAAATCATTTCAAAGTGTTGCTGGCAAAAAGAGGGGTAAGCTTTGATGAGTGGAGGGTTGTTTGAGGAACTGCTCTATCTTACAGAGGCATCCTTCTGGCGGACTGCGGTGAATGGAGTAAATTGCAGGAGCATAAGGCATATAGTATTATTCTGCGAGAGGTTCAAGATGAGAAGCTTGTTTAGAGGACAGAGGAAGACAGGCTCCAGAGGTGTATTAGTCAGGGTTCTCCAGGGGAAGAGAACTAATACTATATATATATATATATATATATATATATATATATATATATATGACAGGGAGTTTATTAGGGAGAATTAGCTCCCACGATTACAAGGCAAAGTCCCACAGTTAGCTGTCTGCAAACTGGGGAAGAAAGAAGCCAGTAGTATCTCAGTCCAAGTGCGAAAGCCTCAAACCAGGGAAGACAACGGTGCAGCCTTCTGTCTGTGGCTGAAGGCCGGAGAGCCCCAGGCGAGTCACTGGTACAAGTCCCAGGGTCCAAAAGCAGAAGAACCTAAAGTTTTATAACCAAGGACAGGAGGAGCAGAAGAAAGCAATCAGCATGGGAAAAAGGAGGAAGCCACAAGACCCAGCAGGCAAGGTTCTGCCACCTTTTCCACCCGCTTTGTTCTAGCCCCGCTGGCAGCTGATTGGATGGTGCCCACCCACATTGAGGGTGGGTCTTCCTCTCCCAGTCCACCGACTCAAATGTCAATCTCCTCTGGCAACACCCTCACAGACACACCCAGAAACAATACCAGCAACCAAGGCATCCTTCAATCCACTCAAGTTGACGCCTAACATTAAACCATCACAAGAGGTAAGATGCCTAAGTTAGCAATGGGAGCTGATGAGTAAGAGGGGACGACATACCCAGCACATGTGAGGATGAATAACTGGTGCATCTGCGCTAGTGGTTGGCTGAGAATAACTGGGATGAGTGACAAGGTGGGAGTTAATTGGTGGGAAGTGTTAATAGCTCTGTGGCGCTGTGCAGAGTTATTTCCACGCAGGGGCAGACTGTGGTTTCTGGTGGTATCAAAGGCCTGTGGGTGCTAGCAGGTTGCAGTACTCTGTGCCGAGAATGTTCCTCAACTTCCTTATTTTATTTGTTTCCTTATTGTTTGTTTTTAATCCATATTCAGGAAAAGAGGGAGGAAGGAACTGGGCAGGAGAGGGAAACATGAAGATGGGAAGGATTTGGGCAAAGAGGCTGAGCTAATCTACATGATAAAGATCTAGGAGAGTGAGGAAAGGAGAGGAAGAAAAATGTGCATACGAATAGGGTAGAGGGAAAGTGTTAGAGTGTGGGGCCCAGAGGATCCAGAGTGGCTTCAGAGAGGGCTTGAGCCCCTTGTTGCTTGGGGTATGAACTGGATCCCATTTTACAGTCACTGTGATAAGTAAATAGCAAAAATTATCTCTCCAAATGACGCTTGTGGTCATTGCATTGCGACTCTGACTAGGATTGTGTAAACTGAGCCACATAGAGCCCCAGGATTTATTGGATTTCACAATGTTGTTGGGAAAGTTACCACAGTGGGAATTCCATATGTAGTCCAGGGAAAGCATGAATTAGCGTGCGTTGTTTCTTTCGGTGTCAAGACTCTTCAGTGACTTCAGGAAACCTAAGCTTTAAAGAGATTCTTTTTCAACTAGTTGGAAAAAAAAGGCTTGCTTGTAATTTGTAGACACATGAAAGAAAACAGAAAAACGAGATGCACAAGCAGCCAGTTTGCAAAACAAAAAAATAAAATGACAAATGAATAAATAAGTAAGTGCATGCCTCACGGGGAGTTTAGAACCATAAAAATAGAGCACCATAAAATAGCATGCTAAAATGTATTAAATCCAACATTTTTTTTTTTTTTTTTTGCTGTCGATAAGATCTTTGTTAGCCAGCGTGGAGTGAGGGAAAGCAGGCAGGCAAATTTGTCATTGGGAATTTAACTTTTTTCAGGATAATTTGGCAAATACGTATCAGTACATTCAAACTTTTTCCTTACCCTTTAGCCTAGAAATCCCAATTGTAGGATTTTTATCCTAAGGTAACAACTATGAATTTATTTTAAAACTTAAAAACAAGAATATTCATTATAATATGATTTGTAATCACAAAAAATAGAAATCACATAAAAAGCTTATCATCATGTGTATCTAAATTTTTGTACAATTCAATAGTAAAATACCATAAAGTTATGTAAAATAATGTTTTTGAGTGATAGTTACCAATGTGAAAAAAGTAATCAAAATGTAAACTTAAATTTTAAAATCAAGATGCAAAACCTGATTGGCCTGGGCCTGAGAATTGCTGTGTAAAACTAAGCAAAGCCTTTCCTTTCAGTTACCTTTATGGGCACGGCGTTAGACATAAAAAGGCTTCTGCGGAAAAATATTCGCACCACAGCCACATTTGGGTTCAGATACAACAGATATGTCCAGCAGACTCATAGGAGACAAGATATAAAGGACAGGAGGGGGCTTGCAGAGAAGGACTCGGGGGCCCTTGGGTGATTATATGTCACAGAGTAAATAGGAGACAGGTGAGTTGAGCTGAATTTAGCAAGTGTTAAGCACAGCAGGAAAAGGATCTCAAATGTGTCATCCCGTGTACATCAGAGGATTGAGGACAGTAATCACATAACCCCAAAGTGGTATTAGAGGTAGAGGTGTGTTATTTAAGAATGCGGGGCAATCAAATTGCTTTCAAGCTTGGTGTTTCATCTCCATTTTAAGTTCACATTTTGCATTTTCATCCACAGTGCTTCCTTAATTATTTTTAATATAAAGCTAAAGTTCCTTCTCGTATTCTTACATTAAACTGATGTTCCAAAAGGTGCTCTGTGGGTGTCCTGAGGCATTGTGGCCCTCTGGCACACCACTGAGTGCCGCCAGGATCACAGGCATCTGATTTAAGAAACATATTCTGGTGGGTCTGGAAAAGTCCTGGACTTGTTTGTGCCTGAGGAGTTAAAGCTGTGTGATATCAAAAGAGCAATCTAACAAGATGCTGGCTGCGCAGACACTGAGCTGCCAGGCACCAAGTGAGCTGAACGCATCAAGACAAAGCAATGTGAGAGGCTGATGTTTGGGGTTGCAGCCGTGGCTGGGTGGGTAAGAAGGCATTCAGTAGGTCTCCAGCTTCTGGGGTTGGTGGCAGCACCTCCCTTTGGCAGAGAGAAAGTAGCTGTTTGGGCAGAGCCTCAGACTGACAGAAACATAGAGACTCTCCAAAATACATATGTTGGAGGGGAGATGGCACGGATTTTTACTTGGGTCTTAAATTCATTTAATGCAGATAAGGCTTTTCACTGAAGTTATCTCTTCCGTGATATTATTTGGGGCCATTGAAGAAAGGGCAAATGGCGCAAAGCCTTGGCCACAGGTTATGATGTAAGACAATTTACTGGCCACTGTTGGCTGGTGGCTTCCACTGGACATCAGCAAGACTACCTGGGTACCATGTGGGTCCCTGGTGCAGATGACAGGTAGTACTTGTGCTGGCTGAGACTGTGTTCTCTTGATCTTGGTCTGCCCCTGGCTGTGATGACTCTAAGTCTGTAGCTCAGATTTCCTTGGCTTTCTCTGACCTGGTTTCAAAAATAGTCACTCTTACAAATATGTATGCAAACATTTCTATTTTAGACTTACAGTTTTTGACCTTAACGTTCTGAATTTTCTCAGCGTTTTTTTCTGGTTTTGTTGTATTCATATCCTCTCAATGTTTGAGCTGGGGGAAAGGCAGGAACAGAGTGAACAGTTGAGGGGATTTCATGAGATGTGTGGAAGGGTAGGGATGGAGTAGGGAGGAGTGAACACAAAAAACAAGCTGAAAAGAAATGAACCAAAACGCATACAATTGTAGAAGGTGAGATTCCGTGTGGCTTTGTTTTCTTCCTTATGCATTTGTTTTCAAAACATTTCTACAAGTGGGTACTTGCTACTTTCATAAACAGAAAACTATTCGTGAATGTTATTATTTTTCTAAGATGAGGAAGAATCACAATGAACCAGCAAGAATTCTCTCAAAATGAGTTATCATAAACAAACCTGATATGATACCTGAATATACCTACTGGGCTGGTAAATCAGAAGAATACAGACACATGAGATTTCTGATTATTTTATTATGTGAAAGCTAAATTGGTTGAATAAGCATATCCAAAAAGTGCTTATTATGTGTGAATATTAACGTGGTGCTGTGTTTTCAGTAAATGGCCCCAGGACTCTGTGTCCCTTCATCTAATAACATAGATGGAAATTTTTAAGTTGTGTTTATTAAATTTGTAGATAAAAACTAAGGAAAAATATCAAAATCAAGATTCACAATGACTTAACTTGAATTAGAGAGTGGGTTAAAATTACCAAGAATTTAAACAGTAATAGTGTAAAGTGTGACAAGTCAACTCTTTACACTGGGACTGGGGAGATGGGTGGTTTAACAAGAATTTGTACAATAAAAGACCTGAGAGGTTCAGCTCACTGCAAGCTCAGTGGTATCTCAGAGCATGGCAGCAATGCTACTGTGATGATAGGCAGTGTTAATAAGACTGTCATACTTGGAACAGAGAAGTGATATCTCTCCATTCTCTGACTAGATGGCAAGCTTTATCACTTGTCTATATGTGCCCTTATTGGCCCAATTGCATTGGGTGTGTAGGATGGGGAGGCAGGAGGAGGGTGGTACCTCATCTTAGAGGAGGGGCAATGCTATGGCTGACGGTGATTTTGGAGTTTATACATAACTCTAGACCCAATACTTCGATCTGCTAAAGAGTAGACACCTTATGCAAGTTCACTAAGTTGTTAACTTCCTCCTCTGTGAGAGTATTTGTGGAAATATATTGCATAAGGTCTTTAAAAAAACTGTTAGAGCTAAGTTTTGTTCTGAAGTCTAGGCCAAAATTGGATTTGAGATTGATGGATAGAAGAGGTTTTCTACTTTCATTTGTTAAAACCATGAACTTGGATTTGATCCTGGAAGGAGAAAATGTTTCTTGCCATGATAGTTATCAGGAGCTTGCTGGTTGGACTGATTGCTATTGATTGACTACTTACCAAAAGTTTTTAAGATGACCTCTAGATATGCTCTCTGGTTTAGTAATCTCATTGTAAAATTTGCAGAGTATTAGCTATGAGTGATTATAATCAAATAGACAATAAACTTCTTACAGTCAGGAAACATGTGCCTTTTGGGATTTTCATTTCTAGTCCCTCCCTTCCTTCCTCCCTCCCTCCTTCCCTTCCTCCCTCCTTCCCTCCTTCTTTCCTTCCTTCCTTCCATCTTTCTACAGTGTCACATAGTGCTAAGCACAATGTAGTATATGACTGATTGATAGTGACAGTCCCAATCTTTATATAACTGAGAGTCCCCAGGTCAGGCTAAACTATTGCAAATTCAGACAAGACTAAGGAGGTTCTACGGCCAGCTGTATTTGCTTAAAGCTAAGAGTCCACTGGGGAAGAAAACTCCCACAGAAGGAAAGTCAAGGCCAGTAGCTGGGTCCAAAGATAATGGGCTAGACCACACTATGACCATCTGCCAAGGACGAGCAGCAGGAGGAATCACTTCAGCAGCTGCAAGAAGGCATGGGGCCCAGGGCCACCTAGAGGCAGCTGGAGGAAATGAGTGTGGGAGCCTGTGTGGCCAGAAGAGCCGGCTCCTGAGGGAGACATCTCCTGGAACAGAGTCCTGCAGTCCTGCAGCTGGGTAAAGGCAAAGAAAATAGTGTGGCTTAGAGAACCAGAGTTCTTGTGTGTTTTAAACCATTCTGAAAAACAATCAGAAGAGAAAACTGGTGTACATCCTTCAAAGGGCATATTCCTGTATCATGCCTCATGAGGAAAAGCTGGTAAATGTAACACCTCCTCTGTGCTTTAGGAGTGCCTGCTGTTGACAAACACCACGTTTAGATTAGAAAGAGTCTAGTGATGTTTCTTTCCAACGTGATGCTAATATATTTAAAAAGAAGGCTTTTATTCACTAAAAGTGCACCAAAAATGATGCAAGTCTTTCTTCTAAGAAAATAGAGCATAAAATTTTCCTAACTGAAATAATTATGTTTTTCAAAACGAACTATAGAAATGATTCCTCGCCACATGTCCTCACTCATGTGAAAGCTAAAAAAAGTTGATCCATAGAAGTAGAAAGTAGAACAGAGGATACTAGAGGCTGGGAAGGATAGGGGGAGGGGGGAAGGGTTAGGGAAAGGTTTATTAAAGGATGCAGTATTACAGCTAGAAAGGAGGAATAAATTCAGTGTTCTATACCGCTATAGAATAATTATAGTTAACAATAATAGACTATATAGATTCAAATAGTTAAAAGATACTGAATGTTCCCAATATAAAGAAATGATAAATGTTTAAGATGATGAGTATGCAAATTAACCTGATATGATCACAATAGATTATACATTTTGAAACACCACCATATTCCCCATAAATGGCTACAGTAATTATATGTCAATTTTTCAAAATGTAATTAAATATATGTTATAAATGCTTCTCCGATTTGACAAATGTGTATGTGCTCTTTGAAATGTCTTTAATAATAATAAAAAAAAGATTGTTTTTCTCTAGCCCAGAATTAACAAGAAAAATCTAAGCAGTTTTTTTTGTTTGAGAATTTTTGTTGTTACTAATACATAAAATGAATTCTTCACGGTGTTGGTGGGCTTAGTTATAAGCAAACATTTCTAGTACTTTAATAATGCTAGATTTTAATGTGCTTTTTAGTAGCACCTTGTAATCATATGGTCTGCGCTCACTACTCTATGTTTTGATTTGTGGATCTTGCGTCTGTACATCAATGAGCAAGTCTCAGTTTTCGGCTCAGGCCAGCTCTGAGTTATCACTGGCCTTAAAGTGCATAAAGTTGCGTTTCATGATTTTTTCTAGTTGTCGTTTTTTCCCTACATGAAGGAAAGACAAAAAAAGGTAAATTGTACGTGGCCTGAAGTGGATATCTTCTGAGGATCACAACTTGTATTAAATATGCAGAGCCTTACCTTTGTTGCACAAAACGTGTTCCATCTCCATGTTTACAAAACGTGTTATTAGGAAATATAGTATAATAAAATACGAAATGAGGCCAAAGGGTAGGAATTTGGCTTTTATTTTGCTTTTGGTAGGGAACTTTTGTCTCAATCTTGGAACAAACTGGAAAACGGGAGTGGTTAAATTATGCTGGAAGTAATGATTAAGCAAGAGCGGGACCTAGATTCACCTCCTTGGAATTATGTGAATGAAATCTGCTCAGAGGAGAAAAAGGGATGTAAAAGATTAGTGGATGACCCTAGAAAGGTTTGTGTTTTTTTTAAATATAACTTTCATCAATTGAGTATTAAGAAAAGCAAAGGGCAATTATTTGATAATTTATGTGTGCACGTCTGCATGTGTGTGTGTAAATGGTAAGTCTATATTCATAGATCTTACTATTTCTTACCCCCATACACATGCCCATAGACTTACTTATAAATGATCTATGTAAAAGTGGGTTTGATCAAACATAGCAGAAACTTCTTCTTCAGTATTCTTCCTACACTGTTTCTTACCTTCCTGCCTTTCTGTCATTTACTAAACATTTATTTCCAAACTGTTCTTTAAAAAATTGTTTCTCTCCTCTAATTTATAGGAAATAGACAATTCACTTGTCATATAAGCGCCTCTTGCACTAAGTTTACAAGAACATGAATTTGAGTTTTGACCTAGCACTCTTGAAAAGTTTCCCATCTTTGATATAGAGCATAGCAAAAGAATTGCAAAAGCCAGCCATGGTGCCTCATGCCTGTAATCCCAGCACTTTGGGAGGCCTAGGTGGCCAGATAACCTGAGGCTGGGAGTTCGAGACCAGCCTGGCCAACATGGTGAAACCCTCTCTCTACTAAAAATACAAAAATTAGCTGGATATGGTGGTGCATGCCTGTAATCCCAGCTACTTGGGAGGCTGAGGCAGGAGAATCAGTTGAACCTAAGACGTCAGAGATTACAGTGAGCCAAGATCACGTCACTGCACTTCAGCCTGGGACACAGAGTGAGACTCTGTCTCAAAAAAAAAAAAAAAGAAAGAAAAGAAAAGAAGAAGAAGGGCAAAAATAATGGTGGATACTACTTTTGAGCATTATCATCAAGGCTCTGAGTATTATCATCAAGGACCTCTGTAGAAAAAGAATTGGGAGAAAATGTACAGTTCACTCCATTTTTAAATATCCTAAGTGAATATGCTATAAAAACCACAAGCATAGTTTTATCCTCAAAGGAGGTAAAGGAAATAAAATCTTCAGAAAAGAAGGGGTGGGTTTGTGCTGGGGAGAGAGTTGGGAAGAACATTTTATAAAAAAAAAAAAAAAAAAAAAAGTAATATTTCAGCCAAGTACTTTGTTCTTTCAGCCTGAGGCCAAAACTATAAAAATTAGAAGAAACCCTCTCTTTGGGACTAGAATGAAGAGTTTATATGATAGATCCTGGTAGCTAACTCTGCATGAACATTACTCTAAGCTCCGTAAGGTGATGAAAATGCTGCCCCTCTGGACTCCAATCTTCCATTTTTCTTTCCAGTAAAAATCTAGACCTGTTATTAGCATCGCTGCCTTGATCACTGTTGTTACAAATCGCTACTGATAAATAACCGAAACTAAAATATGTGTTTAGCAGCAATACACTAGGCGTGGCTTTGTTACATATATCCAGAAGATTTTAAACTCAGCATTAGACGGTTATAACAAAGGTGACTTGTAGAATTTGAACATTTATGCTGAGCTTATGCCAAATTTATCCAAATTTAAAAAACCAAGTGATGATATTGAGGACTCACATAATAGGGGAATTTTTTTATCCTTTAAAACCTAAAGGTGAAATGAAAATTTGCCCTCTTCCTAAACTATGAATTTCTTGGGGCATGACTTCTTTCTCCCTGTGGAATTACCACTCAGATTTTGAACAACTGAACTACTCTAAGTCATGACTCATCTGTCACTAGATGGGGTTAAAGCATTTTCATCCTCTGTTACCATGGGGAGAGAAAGGTTCTAGAGGACTATCCTTCCTCCCACTCAGCATGTGGGGGATTATTAAGCCCCAAATAGAACACTGCTAAACGTTCATTTCATATTTTGTTTTTCTGTAAACAAACTTTATCTGTGGCCTTGTAGCAGTTAGTGAGTTCCAGGAAACGCACAGCTAACAATGTCATTCCCCCTGTATTGCACATAACATAAAAACAGAGGTTAAGTAAATATTTGAATTAGGACAAATTGAAAAATTTAACTTTGGAGTATCCTTTCCCTAGCATTTATTGACCACTTCTTTCCAGGATAGCTGTTTCAGCTAATTAAATATGTCATCCCTGTTCCATTTAAATGAAGCTAGTTTAATGTACCATAGCATATACTAGCAGAGTACGATTTTAGAAATCAGCAATTGCAAAAGGGAACTCAAATTAGAAGGTTAAGCTCTTGCTGGGTATCAAAGAAAAGCTGGTCTATAAATAGCAGTATAGCAACACCTAGTGCTAAACACAGATATAGCAGAAAGATAATCGGTCACACCAGCCTTTTAAATATTAGATTAGTATTGCAATTGGATGACTTTTTCTTGGTATTTTAACTGGAATTCTTTTGTGAAATGGCAGGCTTGGACTGGGTGGTCTCAAAGGTCCTCGCTAGGTCTGCCTACGATTCCCCAGTTGGGTTATCGCTGTGTGCCTTTCATTGTCATTGCCCGACGTTCTTTTTAATCTATTAGATAAAGGGTCCTTGCAGAGGCCTCGTTTTTATCTTTCATGTCAGTTTGCCTTGTGTGCATTGTGTGGAAGAAATGGAAGGGCTTATGTACTAGGACCATGTGATGTGGAAGTCCCACAAACATCCATTTCTCATATTGTGCCACCTCAAGAAAAAGAAAAACCAGAACAAGGCCAGGATATGTGGGTTGCTGAAAAGAGAAAATAAACTGTGGGCCTTGTGATACAAAACTGATTCCCTCAATCTGTCGTCAGCAGGTGATGTTTAGAGTGTGTTACCTGGCTCTTTATGTCATAAGGATGCACTTAGTCGATCAATTTTCCTATTTTAGAAAAGATCACATTATCATCTGTGTGAAACTACACAGAAACGTGATTTGCACAGCCACATTCTTCCAAGTTAAAACATTCATATCAGTATTTTAGTTTTCTACAGAATTAGGGGAAAATATTATCTATGAAAAGAGGTCTGCTGAAGGAGACAAAAGCTTTGAATATGTAGACATATTAATACATAAAACCACAGGCCAAGCGAAAGATCTCTTAAATTAGATAGATCATCATGAACAGTGACTACTTTAAAAGTCGGCACCACTAATGGATTTAAAAGGTATTTACCAGAGCTTTCTCCCAGAGGCGGAAGTTCTTGTTGGACTTCCAGGCAGTTAGTCTGTGACATTGCGTCTTCCTCGATTTAACACAGAGTCATGTGGCAATGTGTCATGAGCTGACATAACAAGGCCAACATAATCTCAGCCACGGGTCACTTCAGTGCACCTCTCCTGTATATCTACATGCAATGCACATGTATTCACAATGCAGTTTCCAGGTGAGCTAACCTGGAAGATCTTTGTATTTCAGTGTGGATTTTCATAAAGAAGAGGGCTGGGGCAGTTTAAGACCAAAATATTAAATATCACCTGTTTCTAAGGGAAGGCCTGAGAAGTTAGCTTTCACAGCAAACTGGTCTGTATAAACTAGCAATTGTAGGCTTGGTGCAGTGGCTCATGCCTGTAACCCCAGCACTTTGGGAGGCTGAAGCAACAAGATCACTGGAAGCCAGGGGTTCAAGACCAGCCTGGGCACAAAGAGGTCCCACCTCTTCAAAAATTAAAAATAATAAACTGCCAACTGTGATGATAAGCAGTAGTTTTATTCATTCACTCACCCATTCATTCATTCATTAGTTCACTGACTCAAGTTCATCCATCTACTATAGACCACAGGCATTGTCCTTGTCTCTGGGATGCAGTGGTGAATAAAACAAAGTCCTTGCCTTCATCGAGCTGCTATTTTAATTGGGAAGACACACAGTAAAGACATAAGCCAAGAGCTCTGGAGAATAAAGTCAGGTGGTGACAAAACCATGAAGATCATTAAAGCTAGATAAAGGGATGGAGAGGGGAAGATTGATAGGGAAAATCTTTGAGCAGAGATGTGGATGAAGTTGAGCGAGCGAACCAAATTGTTTGTACCAACCTTAGCTCACTTTACCTTCTGTATGTGTTGAAATATACAGAAAACTAAGGCTCCTGATATTTTTTACATTGCTTAGAAAACACAGAGAAAGGACTTTGTTTCCTGATCAATCAGAAACTGGTTTACAGAGATATCCTCAACCTAGCGTTGGCCAGTAGATGGGGTTTGCCTTTGAGCTCTCCGCCACACCAGATCCTTGTTGAATTCTCATTTCTCCATTCCATCTGTGCCATAAACTCCATGCCTACAAATGTTACTAGTTTTTTTCCCCCAGCTTTTCATCTCTTTCCAAGAACATGGGAAGCAAGAGTGACATGACTTTATGTTCCATTGTTCCTTGGCCATCTTGGCGTCTGCTGTGTTTGTTGACCAGTTTTAATTATTTTATGACACAGACAACAGGAGTTGGGCTGAGGTCACCAATTTGTGACTCACAGGCTGCTAATTATTTAGCTGGTAGATGCTGGGTCCCAGTTACTGCCTTTTGTGTTCTTCTGGGGTCAAAGTGAGGCCTCCTTAGAGGAATAATGGGTGAAATCTCTTGAGCAAGAATTCAGCTGGCCAAAGCACAGTATATGCAGCGCTTATCATGTGCTCATGGCTTGTACCAGATAGGGGGGAACACAAGCTGGCATATCTACTCTAACAGATAAATTCTTCTTTGGGACAGGCAATCTGCTCACATAGGTATTTTTGCTCCTTTGGGATTTATTTTAAGTTATGGAATCTTAGAGACAGAAGGAGTCTTGGAAATTATCCAGTCCAACCTTCACATTTTACTGAGAAGGACCAAGATTACGAGAAGCTTCAATTTTCTCAAGGTCACACAGCCCTAGTTTCTTTCTACAGCAGCAGGTTATTCCTTGTCCTATTCAGGAACCTTGCTTATGACAACCGTTCCAGTCCATCTCCACATCGAGAGCAACGGCCCACTCATACAGCAATGGAAAACAGAAAACTATGCACAGAAACACTCTAGGGAGATATTCTGAGACTTTTATATCATTGCATAGAAACAAACCTCTGCCTTTGCTTTCAGCTGTCTCCTCTGGTCTAATTTCTTTTTTAAGAGAAACGAAGGAATCTCTTTATTCCGTTCTTTTTTTGTATATAACTGGGAGCAGAATCAGCAATTCTGATCATGCCTCCTTGGTGTATACACAGCATCATCCCATTCCTCTTATGTTGTCAGTTTTACAGCTTTATACGCTTTTGTATGCTTCGTAGTAAATTCCTCAGATGTATGTATATTTTTTAAAAAGACATAGTACACCAGATACTGATCTAGTGGAGAAAAGTAAAAATTATGAAATTTAGAATCAAGCATTCATAGGTTCGAAACCAGGATTTGACAATTAATAATTGTGTCACCTTCATTTCTTTAACGTCTCAGAACCTCAGTTTCACCATCTGTGCAATGGGACTAGTAATAGTAACTGTCAAGGGTTTTAGCAATTCATTCTCATCATTCCTCTCTTTTGCCTCTCACATGGGTATAACTGGGTCAAAAAGTGTACTTAGTTTCTCATGGATCAATTTGGTTCTTTCCTTTTTCAAAAATGCCAAGAGAAGAAACGAAATGAATATACATTCCTTGCTTAAGAGGACTTAAAAGTTCCTCCCGAAAAGCAATTTTTAAAACAAGCATCATCTAAGAATGTTTTGCGATACTCAGAGTTTCTCCTTTCTCATTCTGCTTTTTTGCCCTTTTCCTCTATGTATTTCCCTTTTGTCCTCCCTACAAACAGCTTTTGTAAAACGTACATGAATGGCCCAAAGCTTCCATGGTTCCCCTGTCCCTGAATCAACTGTGTCCAGACCCGAGCTTTGGATCTGCGAGTGACGCAAGAAGCTGTTTTTGGCTTCAGGAATGTTTTCCTCTATGTTCTGACTCCTCTCTTGTTCTTCTTTCCTCTCCATCTTTTCTCCACCTCTCTTCCCCAGACACCCCTACTGTTTCTCTCTTCCTGTTTTCTTAGTTTCTTTTCCTCTCGTTGGTGGCCAAAGCACCAATCAATCACAGCTGTGGTCACAATCACAGTTCTATCTGTGACTCCTCTATCTCCGTGATAAAACAAGATAGGAGTAGCCTCTCCAAAAGGCAGCTGATATCCGCAGTAGCCAGTGGGAGGCTGCCTGGCATGGACAAGTCAGCCAATAAGAGATTTTCCTCGCAGCTGCAAGTCTTGGGGAGTGAAACGACAGCTAACTGTGCAAGTTTGCCAGTGACACAGTTAAGTGTTTCGCTTCAAAAAAACATGGGAAAATTCTGATACATTCCAGATAATTTCAAAATGTATTTGCGGGTCAGATATACAGAAGGCAAATAAAAATCTGAGTTAGATAAATACAAGCTGATGTACAAATCTCTATTTAGGTCCAAACAGCTTGCAGATTGGATGACATTAAATTTGACGATTCCCAGTTAGGGATGATAAAAATTGAACTTTTTTTTCTCTTTAAACCCCAAGCCATTACAAGAAGAGAGAGTTCACTCAAAGTTGAAGTTGGATAGCTGGTAAAAAGTGAAGGGAAATGTGCATTATGGGTAAAGATTGGAAAGATTTTAAATCCAGTTAAGAAACTGGAGTATTTGGAAAGACACAAAAGTCTATTTTAAAATACTCATATTGTGTCTGCCCGGGTGGAGCACCTTCACGGTCTAACTTAACACACCTGCCCCATCATTCCTATTCTGGGAAGACAGGTTCTGCTTGGTGCTGCGCAGGGGCAGAGCGGCGTTTGCCTTGTGTTCCCTTCACCTCCCAGATTCATCAATATCATCAGGGTTATTGAGCCAGCATGGCCGTAAGCCTGATCAAACTTAGGCCTTTTATTTCATGCAGTTAATGCAGCTAAATCTTTTTTTTTCTTCTCTCAACTTTTATCTTCACATTTCCAAACTTTAGGGGAATGAGTTGTAGGATCACTTGAGGCCATGAGTTCAAAACTAGTCTAAGCAACAGAGCCAGATCCCATCTCTACAGGAAAAAAAAAAAATTTAAAAAATTAACCAGGTTTGGCATTCCCCTGTTGTCCCAGCTATTCAGGAGGATGAGGCAGGAGGATTGCTTGGGCCCAGGAGTTCAAGGTTATAGTGAGTTATGATTGTACCACTGCACTCCAGCTTGGGTAACAGGGCAAGGCATTATGTCTAAAAAAATTAAGATTACAAATTTTTTTAAAAATTAAACCTACAAAAAACTTGGAAAAAACTATAAAGTGCCACTAACGTCACCCAGTTTCACCAATAGAACATTGTCTTATGTAAATATAATGCCAATCATCCTCCCAGCGTACTTAACATTGCTACCTTAGTATTACCTAAAGTAAACTCCATACTTAAACTTCCTCAATTGTCCCTGTAGCCTTTTTATTGTCTTTTATGACTTGAACAATTTTGAAGAGTCCAAGCCAGTGTTTTGCAAAGTGTCCCTATAATCTGAATTTATCTAATTCCTTCTTTATGATTAGATTCACGTTAAAATATTTTTGCCAAAAATATGACACAGATGATGGTGTGTGCTTGCATTGTATTGTATCAAGATGTCCGTTTGTCTTGTTTTTGTGAAGTAAAGTTTGATCACTTGGTTAAGGTGGTAACTGTCATATTTCTACTTTGTAGAGATATCCTTTTTCATTGTAATTTTTTTCTCCATTTATCCAAAGGTTTTAACATCTATTGATGATTTTTGCTTTATTGCACTGGTATTGGCAGAGAGTTAATTCATCTGATTTTTTTATTCCTTTTGAATGCATCAGATAGAAACTTCAATATCTGGGTCTTTCTGACACCAAAGCTCATACTCTTTCTAGCACACAAGTTGCCTTTTTAATATGTAAACAAATAAAGCTAGTCATCTGAAGCTGCTAGAAGAAAACATTTAATTTATCTCTTGTTTGGAGCTCCATTATCTTTCATCTTGGCAAAAATGAACTCCTTCTGTAGCTTTGAAACCTGCTTTAAAAATCCCAAGACTATGGCACCCACAGAGCTGTTACTTTTAGGGCTCACATGTGAAGGAATATACTCGAAAGAGGTAGATGATGTTCCTATCAGTTTCCCTCTCTCCGCATCACTGACATTCTTCCGCTTCGTTGGGGGTCCAATTTCGCTTGACTGATTTACGGATTGATGATTTCTTGTGTTTGGTGTGGAGAGGGGGAGCATTGGAATAAAAATGTCAATTTGGGCTTTCTGTTTGTTTTCAGTGGCAAAGCTGGCTTGAAGAGTTTGGGGCAGCTACTGCCTTTTTTCCCTGAGCCAAGATCCTGGAATTCCCTGGGTTGAGGAGAAGGTGGAGTCTGCAAAGCAGCCTTATGGAGACCTTGACCTCACCACCTCCAGGGAGAACTTACAGACCCAATTCCAGTCAGTTAGTGCCACGTGGGATGACTAGAGGGAGCAGGGGCCCTACAAGCCTTGCTGGCTGCCAGGACGTGAGTACACAGACACGGCTGATCAGAGACGAAGCCCAAGACACAAGCACTGACACTTCTTTTCTTTCCCGGTACCTGCTTTCACTGAAAATGTCCTTGCTTTAATGAAGTTAGTGTGGCTAGATTCCCACGGGAAAACACACAGAGAGAAACCCTATTCTACCCCTCTCCCTTCTCTTTGTTATATTAAGTGGCAACAACTCCTCTAATCACTAATAAATTCAGGTTTACAAGTCACAATAGCAGTGTCAGGGTTAGGCTGTGAGTGTTACAAGCACTTAAAAGGCCCCGCAAATTAAAACAAAAAGTATTCTCCTTGTTTGCGATCTTTGTACTGTTTAACATGAGTATTTCAACAGTCTTTATTTTCCAAACATGCAAACAGGAGAGAGTGATCTGACCCACAGCATATTGACATACCATCTAGCTATAACCTTGAGATAAAAAGTAAAGGAAAAAGTCAAAACAGCAGCTCAAACCAAACACTAATGCAGACAAGTCTTTCTTCACTCTCGACCCCTTCGCCCAATATCAATGGAACAAACTAGCATTAACACTCATGGACAGTGGTGGATGCCCTTGGATCTATACTTGTGCCGCTTCAGGGACACGGGGAGCCCAAATACAAAGCGGAAATTCTAATGTATTAACCAACTAACTGAACAAATACTTATTACTATATGTATCTGCTCTGTGCCAGACAGGGTTCTAGATACTGAGGATATCTCATCTATTTAAGGGATGTATAAGACTCGCAAGGTCTCTGCCCTTGCGGAATTTATCTCGTGATGTTAGAAAAAAAAAATCGGAGAATATAGCCCACGGTATTGAGAGGAGATAGGAAATAGCAACTGTACCAGAAAGCATGACTGGTTTCCTGGATTCTGTATATCCAGGAATGCAATTGCTTCAAAATCTGGGTCAAACTGTGGAATGACTATTAAAGATAGAAAGGCAGGGGGGAAAAAAGCAGAGAATCAGAAAGAAGCTTCTCTTTCTACCACTCATGGGAGGGTCCTTTGGGAGTTTTTACCGAATTGTTGTTCAGGAAAGGTTAAACATAATGTTTATAAATGATGAATTGCAGAGTGAGACTCCGCCTCAAAAAAAAAAAAAAAAAAAGCCAACTGTGACTACACCTTCGTCCCACACTACAAGAACCCCAAAGGTGGCATATTCCAACTTAACAGCAGTAACTTTCTGAACATCCTTGGTAGGCTAAGCTCTGGGCTAGGCATTTACTGTTTTAGCTCATTGAGTCCTCTCAACCAAATTCCTGATGAGATAAACACTAATTTTTATTCTCATTTCTCAGATGAAGAAACAGACCTAGAAAAGTTAAGTAACTTGCCCTTACTCAAGGACACAAGCCTGATAGAGAGTAGAACAAGAATTGGTCACAGCTCCATCTGACTCAAAATCAATGTCCTATACCACTATATTTGCATTTATAAACTTATGTTTCATCATTTTATTTCAGCAAAAAGGAAAAAAGCTGTTAATGTTAAATAGAAAAATTAGAGAGCTCCAGAAGGTGACCTGTGTTTTTAAGGTATTACCTTGGAACAGACATCCAAATATATCCCATCACTCAAAATCAAATGACACCATTTTCTCAAATGCATGCAGAAGGAAGAGATGACTTTTAACTGTCTAAATGTACCTAAGTTCAATATCTCAAATTAGAATTGCAATTCCAGAATGAATGGGGATCAGCATTTTATTCAACTGATAAATTACTCCTCAAAGTTTTATTTTATTTTACAACTGCATACATTTCCATCATCGTACTTTATTTGAAAATTGAATTAATAATAAAATAAGGTGACACTGGTCTAGTGAAAACAATGCAAAACTCCATAATAAAGTTCATGCCCATTTGGGAAAGAATCCGCTTCAAAAATCGTTATCAAAAATGATTGTAGTGGAATTAAACTTTGAAAGGAGGCAAAGGTCTTGCTTTTGCTTGAAATCATTTAAATTAAATATAATGAAAAGTGATCAGGGTGCTTATTTTCACTTTGTTTTGTGGGAAATTGTGCTGGGAATGTGGATCTATTGTACACAAAGGATGTTGGCTTTGTGCTGGAACCTAGGCAGGTTGAGTTGAGAAACAATTAGCTCAGTCAGCAAGCCTTTGAGTCTGATGAAGCCAGGAAGTGGTCACTCCCCAGGACAGGGCAGAATGAAGGGAATCAAGGCAGCAATCCAAAGCAAGGAATAATTTTTTTTCTCTCTTTCTCTTAAATAAATTGTTATCGGAATTCATTGTGTCAAATTTATGCCAAGGACTATGTGAGTACATTTCACCTTTGGTAAAACAAATAGAATCTTGTTTCCAAGTAGATCAACAGTTCATATGTTTCGTGGCTACTGTCTCTAAGAAACTTCTATTTACTGAGGCCTGCCATACTCTCGTGTTTTGGTAACAAAACATCTTTTGAGACCAAGACCCCAAGCCACCGAGGAAAATGAAGGGCCTCTACCAGGCTGCTGGCAGGATTCTTGTCACTCTGGGGAGCCTCAGTGTATGCTCTGGAGTTATCGCTTTCTTCCCCGTCTTTTCTTACAAGCCTTGGTTCGCAGGATGGAGTGTTCGGATTGCTTGTCCCATCTGGAATGGAGCTTTGGTATGAAAATATTTTATTAAATATATTGAAAAAATAAAGGAAGGAGGGAGGGAAAGGGGAAACAGAAAAACATGTCCTTTTAAATTGTTCTAACAATACAAAGAAGTCAAAATTCCACATAAAATCAGAATCTGCCTTGGAACATTGATTTCTATTAATTGCAATTTAAGTATAAAAATTGTCTTAATAATTGTTTCATCATGTATACATGTATATTATGTATCTTTAATGGCATGCTGCTCAAGAAATTCTTAAAAAGTTATTTTGTTTTAATCATCTGATATGCTAAGAAATTAGAATCTGTCTTTTGAAATTTGAATTTTGAATTTAAAAAAAAACATAAACCTTGAAATATAATTTTAAAATAGAGAACAAAATAAAATAACTTTCAAACTAATGCTTTCATTACAAGCACTAAGATGTGTGTACATGGCCCCAAAATTTACAAATCCCAGATATTTGTTTTTCTATCTTTCCCTTTGGATGCAACTGTTTGAACTGAAAATAATTCAAGAAGAGGGGAGATGGACTTCACAATTCACCAGGAAAATACGTGTGCCAAGTACCATGTCTGACACTAAGTGATACTCAGTGTACGTTCATTGAATCATTGCACAGATTAAACAATTGGCCTGGTCCCTTAGCTCTCCAGACAAGGAAATGAGCACATCTAGCCTTGGGAGTAGCTGGCCTCCATGCTGGTGTAATTTAAGAGAAGTTACAGAGACTTACCTGTCCAACCAATCTTTCTCTCATTGATTCCCGTGATGCCTGACACCACTGAAGACTGGAGAATTTAATTTTGAAGTTTTGATCTTAAAACATATTCTATTAAAACATAGCCACTCTTCTGTGAGACAGCATCTTAAATCTTTAAATAATTAAAACTTTAACTGGGATATCACCTAAACGCTAGACCTCAGGAAATGTAAGTTTTAATCTACTTATTAGACAAATATATATGAATAGCCTACTATGTCCTTGAGCTACAGTGAAGAAACAAACAAGGTCTTGATCTTAAAGGAACTTGGTTTGGTGGTGTTTGATGAGTATGTGCAGATAGATGGAGGCCAGCGGATTGATGGGGGAGTGGATGGAATGAGGAAACCAGAGGGTTATGTTTTTCTTTCTCAGTTTTTTTTCTTTTTCAATACATTTATTTGTATCTATCACCCCAATCTTGATCTTCCTTTCTTTTCTCCAACACCTACCTGAAACCATACATTCATTCAAAGAAATCTTTGTTAAAGTTCTGCTGGAATGCAGAGATAGAAACCACATTTATTCAATGGCTTCCAAGCTTGTTTTGGTGACTCAGAGTCAGAAAAATAATTTACATGAGGACCGAGAATGTAAACAAATATATCTACATTCTTCTCTCTAGATAAATAGATACCTACATCTATTATGCATATATATGTATAATAGATGTTTATATATCTATAAAACAAAAGTTTCTCAAAACAGTACTTAGCCTCTATGGGAAACGTATTCTGATATTTTCTATTTCATTTAATTTTTTAAAAATTCTGATTTCATAAAGTTTAACAATATCACGATTAGAGTTCAACCCCACATTCTTTTGTTCCACTCTTTGCCTATCCTTGCAGAGTCTAACATACTATATTCAACAAATATTGGTGATTCTGATTAAGATTACAGAAGATTGAATGTAAGCATGTTCTAGGCCAAACATCTGTTTTTACCAGTTAGGACCAGAGATATGATGTGAGGCGTCTCCACCACATAGCTAACGGGTAACATTTGATTTCAGGGGTGGCAGCATCAGGCAGCGGAGTCAGAGATAAAGGATTTAGAGAGGCGGACCTGTTTAAGTCCTGACTTTGATGTTCTTGGGAGGAGGTCAAAAACGGGACCCTCAACCAGCCAGTTCCTCATTGCCTTGAACTGTAAAACGGGAAATTTTACAGATAAAAAGAGCAGACTTGTAAAACTGTCCAACCCTAAGATGCACAGCGAGAATGAACACAATTTAAATGATCATTGTATAATAAAGAGCTTCACCAATTTTAAAGCCCTCCTCAAATGCTAGTTAATACCATGCCTTTCATTTGTGCCCTACTCTCCGTTCAAGCGCTTTGTTCTTAATCCTGTGTCACCCGCCTCACTTTCCTATCCTATTCCCTCATGACCTGCTGATTTCCCCATCCGGTTACCTCCTGGACTTCCGTCTCCCACCACTCTTCCTTTAGCTCACTTCTCTCCCCTCACATCAGCTCCTTGCTGTTTTCAAACATGCCATGATGTGTTTCTGCCTCAGGGCCTTTGCACTACCTGCCCTCTGCCTAAAGCCTCTTCTTGAACTTGGCTCACTCCCTAGCTTCCTTCAATTCTTGATCAATTCTTCATCAAATGTCACTTTTTTTTTTACGGAGATCTGCTCCCACCACACTATTTAAAATTGTAATCCCTGACCCCAACTGGCATTCCCAATCTCTGATACCCTACTCTATTTTTTCCCATAACACTTATTAACATATAAGACATTATATAACTTTAACATTATTGTTTGTGTATTCCCCTCTCCTCCAACAAATGTATATTGTACAAGGGCAGGTATTGTTTTTTCTATTATGTTTACTGCTGTATCCGAAGAACTTGGAACAGAGAGAATGACATAGTATGTGTTCAATAAATATTGCTCAGTAAGGATTGTTGAATGAGTGAATGAATATCATGCCCTCCATTCTGTTGATGCAGAATTTTTTATACAGTTGAATACCAATTAGGTTGCCAGGACTAAAGGTCAGGGCGGTGTTTATATTATACTAATGCAGGAAAAAATTCTCATGGGAAGGAAAGTAATACAAATGCTCAGTCTTTCAATAATGTCTAAATTTGGACCAACGTTATTTTTTTTTTCCTAGTGAGTTTCCTACGTAACCACAGTTCTGTCTGATCAGGGTGAACTTCAAATGGACTCTGACTCATTCCACCACCTCCCTTACCAATCACTTTTTTTTTTTTTTTTTTGAGATGGAGTTTTGCTCTTGTTGTCCAGGCTGGAGTGCAATGACACAATTTCGGCTCATTGCAACCTCTGCCTCCTGGGTTCAAGCGGTTCTCCTGCCTCAGCCTCCTGAGTAGCTGGGATTACAGGCATGTGCCAACATGCCCAGCTAATTTTGATTTTTAGTAGAGAAGGGGTTTCTTCATGTTGGTCAGACTGGTCTCGAACTCCCAACCTCAGGTAATCGGCCCACCTTGGCCTCCCAAAGTGCTGGGATTATAGGCTTGAGCCACCGAGTCTGGCCACCAATCACATCTTAATTTGCCTCCAAAGTATATCTTCATCCAGTGACAAGATTAGTACATTTCAATCATATTGACATTTCCTTTTGCAGATGACTCCATATTTCTTCAGAGACTTGTAAGAGATATTTTTGCGTATGATACAATACTTTAAATTTGTTCAAAGCCTTTCATTCAAGGCTAAGTACTTCATAAAGATTGGTCCTCAGACTCCCTAGCTGCATTTTGACATTTATATGACAAGCAGTTTTCCTGGAATTTTGGAGCTAGGTTATTTAAAAGCATCAGCTGCTACAAAGTATTCGGTAAGGAGATCGTAGTACCTTAAGGATTAAGCTCTATTAGTCCTGGAAAACATGGCTTGTAGATCAAGTTCTGATGAAAAGACTGAAGTATAATGAGTTTAAACACAGGCCCTGAGGTGCTGGACAGCCCAGTAACTTGGCCAATGACAAGCACAGCACTGCACCCAGAGCCCTGCTTCCAGAAGGGAATTTGGGAGAAAGGTCAGGCTAGGCTTCATTATTCAGGCCCCAGTTTCCCCAACGGTTCCGGAAGGGGCTTGATTACATGATCATGCAAGTCTCTTACAGCTTCACAGTCACATGGCTTCCAACTGCCTGACGGTGTCAAAGAAAAACCATAGCTGGACAGTTAGCTAAAGTAATCAAAACAGATTTGATGCAGGATTATTGCAATAGGGGAAAAGAGACATCAATATAGAACAAGGTTCAGTTCCAAATACAGCATGAGCAAATGGGGATTTATAGCTGAGAAGCAGGGTGAAAGTCAGTGGATGAAAAGTTACTAAGGAAATATCAGGGGCAAGGGGGATTCTGGCTATCCTGACCTGGCAGTTTTCTTGCTGAAGACAGGCCAGGGTGATCAGACATCACTTCAGGGATTGGGGAGGAGGAGAAACCTGACTAGTTATAGAGGGTGATCAGATATTGAGGGTAAAGGGGTTCTTGCTAAACTGACTCATCAGGGTTCTTGTGCTCAAAGTGGGTTTTATAAGGACGTACACAGACGGGCCTACAGGAGAAGGTTCAGGAACCTGACTAAAGTTTGATCAAAGAATCTGTCAGCAGTCCATTTTTCCACTTAGATATCCTAAGCTTCCTTAAGGCCGGCTTGTCTAAAACCAAATTAATCATCTTGTCACACAAACCATTTTTTTCTTCTCCAACTTCCCTGTCATTGTCTTGGTAACTCAATTTCAAATCCTGGAGTGATTTTGACTCAACCGGTTCCTCTAAACTAGCTCTTCTCAAACTGTAACATGCATACGAATCATCAGGTGATCTTGACGAAGGCAGGTTCTAATTCAGCAGGTCTGGGGCGGGGCCTGAGAGTTTGCATATCTAACCAGCTCCCGGAGGATGCCCATGCTGCTGGCCCTAGGACCAACTGTGGGCAGCAATGCCCTAAAGCAGCCCAATCCAGCCCCACTCCAATCAGTTGCCATGTAACTTTAATTTTTCCTACAAGGCATATCCCTTTGCTGTATTCCTTCCTTTTCTGTCTCACTATATATTCTCCCACCCCTTACCACTTCCCACCCCTGCTCAGATTTTATGCCTAGATAGCTTTGATAGCCGAACTGTGGGAATCTATCCATTAGTGAATGATAAAATCAATCTATTGAGTAGCTAGCAACATTTACAATGAATAAAATAGAATATTAGAATGCATCACACATAACGAGGGTTCCATATTATTTTGATCAGATGTAAAAATATTTATAACCATGATGTGAAATGTATTAGTTACTGCGGCTAGAGTTGAAAAAAAAAATCTAAAAACCAGGGTTCTACGGTTACTTCTAGGTCTGTATTCCAATCTCGCATGCACACAACTGGCTCATCTTTCTAAACCCCTTCAGTAGACAGACTACAGTTTCTTCAAAAAGGTTTAGTATTGCTTCATTGTCCCTAAACAAAGTCCAGACATGCTAGCCTGCATTATGCAGCCCTCCTCACCCTGGTATCACCTGGCTTTCAACGCCGATTTTCTACTCTTCTCTGCCAAGAACTGACCCTCCCTTCAGTCTGGACTCCGCGCTCACTGCTCCCTAAGCGTGACAGCCCCTGCCCCACCTGTGCACACGCCGCTCCTACAGCCTGAGCTGCCCTCCCTCTGGCACCTCCCATTGAATCCACATCCATCCTTGAACCCACTTCAGATCCTATTTCTCCATGGTGCCTTCATCATTGATATTTCCCCTGTAAGTGATTCCTTATCCCTGAGCTCTCCCCACGTAGGAAACATTCATCCTTCTTGCCTAGGGTTGTAGCCATTCTCATGTGTGCATTAGTTTTACACCTGAACTGTAAATTCCACTGACAGTCAGAACCACTATTTGTACAATTACTATTTGGGGATCTTGTTCATCTTATTTAGTCTTTCTGTGCCTCATTTTAAAAGTGGGAGGATATCTACATGACACGGTCATTGTGAGGATTAAATGAGTGAACACATGTGAAGTGTTCAACATATATTAAGCACTCACTCAATGCACGTTAACAATTATTACTACTTTATCAGCACAGTACCTAGCACATCGCTTGTTTGTAGTAGACTCATAAAGATGCTTGCAAGTTAATAATTTATCCCATATTAATACGGTACCTCTAAAAGTTTCTATTTCTGTTGTGAGGGCTCCCTGCTTCCTTCAATTCATCTACTTCTGAGAGCTATGTCCTCTACTTAGGCAATTTAAAGATTTAGTGGGAGGGCTCACAATTATCATGCAATCAAAGTGTTAGCAGCAAGTGTTGCAAAACCCAACTCGTATCCCTGGAAGTGCCTGGAGAGCCAGGCAGCAGCCAGTCAAGAAGAGCTGAGGGAGGCGAGTGCAGGATGGGAGCTTTCTCTTCTTTCCCTGCTCACTGACAGACACAGCCTCCACTCTCCCCTTCCTCACAACCTGGCCTCCCTTTCAGCCAACTATTCCCTCTTCCGACACCCTCTCTCTCACATTTTCTCTACCCCTTGACTTGTCTTGCCTACTCCCAAATCTCTTCTTTCTTCATTCTTTTCTCCTCCCTATCTAAAAATAAAATTTTCAAAAAGAAATGGAAGAAAGAAAAGAAGTCTGTGCATCTCAAGAAAAATAGTGCTATTCTATCTCCCATGTCTGGCGAGGAGCACCAATACAGATGGATGCTCTGACCTCTTGAGCGGCCATTCCTTTCACAGGGTAGATTTATCAAGTTACTATAAGAGGCATTCATACTCAGCCTACTCCATGAAAGATCTTTTTCAAAGTTTTATGTAAACAAAGCAAAATTCAAGCTGGCAGCTACAAAAATAACCGGCAACTGAAATTCTGCAGCATTTTTCAACTTTTTGAAAGGAAAGAAACAGCTCATGCCAAAGTAGTTAAGGCAACCTGGAATCTCAGCAACCGATAATGTCAGCTATCTACTCCGAGTTAAAGCAGCAGAGGGGTGTGAGCCTGACTCCCTTGCTTATCTAGCTTCAGTGTTTCTCTTCCTGACAGAGGAGTGATGTGTCAATTGAGGGCCATGCCTCCCAGAGCAGAGAAAGCCCCATGCTTACCCCACAGCACCGATGTTACAGTTGCTCTTAATAATTCTTTTGTTTTCTTGTACTATTTATGCTGGCTTACCCTCCATAGGGTCCCTTGGAAATTTTCCTCTTGCAGAATCATGCCAGGAATCTCTTTCGACTACAGATGGTTCTGTTTTTATCCATGGGAGTTTTATAGTATGGCGATGCCAAGTCTGGAATTGTAGGCTCAGCTACATGAGATGTGTGTGTGTGTGTGTGTGTGCGTGTGTGTGTATGTGTGTGTGTTTCCCTCTTTCTCAAATTCTCTAAATGCAACATTCAAAATAAAATATGCCAGGAAAATGAAAAGCTAGTCTCAAAACAATAAATATGCCAGATCCAGCTGCTACGAAAGTAGCATACCACAAAATCATGTTGGTAAAAATGCTGATTTTTTTTCCTCTTTAACTTTGTTGATTGTATACATACAGTCATGCTTATTTCTCTGTCATGCCCTAACTCGTACTATTTTTCGAGCTGTCCGTGTTCTATATCTTATTTTAGGCACCTCTCTTCCTCTTTCTCTCTCAACCTCAAAAGAGTCATTAACCAAGAACAAATGATTTATGAGGATTGAGAATAAGCTATTCCCAATCTCAGAGACCACAAAGGTCTCCTCCATCAGACCTGGTGCTGAATCAAAGAGCCCAGAAATATTTTTTTTCATTACCTACTTCTAAATTCTGGTGACACCATTCCCTCTTTTGTTTAACTATTTTCATTCTGCACTTTGGGCCTTTTTCCTTCAACAGAGACTATAAAGAAAAACTCTCTTTTGAGGCAGGGTGCGGTGGCTCACGCCTGTAATTGCAGCACTTTAGAAGGCCAAGGTGGGCAGATCACAAGGTCAGGAGTTCGAGACCAGCCTGGCCAACATGGTGAAACCATGTCTTTACTAAAAATACAAAAATTAGCCGTGCTTGGTGGCACGCACCTGTAATCCCAGCTACTCAGGAGGCTGAGGCAGGAGAATCACTTGAACCTGGAAAGCAGAAGTTGCAGTGAGCCAAGATCATGCCACTGCCCTCCAGCCTGGTTGACAGAGTGAGACTCCATCTCAAAAAAAAAAAAAAAAGAAAAGAAAAACGAAAGAAAGAAGAAGAAAGAAAGAATAAATGCCCCATCATGCATTCATTCCAATGATAATCTTTGTTATATGAGGAAAAGGGATCGCGTATTTGTATCCTACCAGCAGGCTGAGGCTGCAGAATCTCAAAAGAAAGCAAAGAGCAAAACACAAAGCCACTTCCGGGTTTCATGACAAGTTCCCATTCTGGTTTCATCCCATTTACAGTTTCATCAGTTTGTGAGAAAGGTGAACAATAGACGATTAATCAAAATAAAACATATGGCAAGGGTTATAAAGCCAAGCTATTATCGTAGTGACACCTTAAAGTAGTGGAGCGGATGATTCTGATGGCAAAAGCCACACAGAGAATCAAAAAATGAGCTTGTGTGGATCATGTCTTTATGACACTAATGGCTTATTTTCCTCGTCATCACAGTTTTTTTCCACTGATGAGGAGGAAATCAGAGCCATAAATCCACTGAGTCATTTGCTGTTCCTTCAAGTTTATGATAAAGTTGTCAAACTGTAAGACAGATTGAACTCTTTCCAGAGGTACCTTCTGTGATGGATGTTATTTTTCCATTTTCTTGTCACAGGCCATCACAACTGGTGTGCTTCTACTGCTGGCTTACAGAGCGTGGACCCAGAGACACTTGGTAAATATACAGATGGCAAGCAGGATGGGAGAGTGGCTTTGAAGGTCAAATCACTATTAAGCGCAGCATGGAACATAAAAAATATTATTTCCAATTAGAATTGAATTTGGTCTAATTGATACCTTACTACAATTTCAGTAATAAACTATGCTTTAAATGAGTAATCTTTTTTTTTTTTTTGAGACAGAGTTTTGCTCTTGCCCAAGCTGGAGTGCAGCTGCATGATTTCAGCTCACAGCAACCTCCACCTCCCAGGTTCAAGCAATTCTCTTGCCTCAGCCTCCTGAGTAGCTGGGACTACAAGTGCGCACCACCATGCCTGGCTAATTTTTGTATTTCTAGTAGAGATGGGGGTTCGCCATGTTGGTCAGGGTGGTCTCAAAACTCCTGACCTCAGGTGATCCACCCACCTTGGCCTCCCAAAGTGCTGGGATTACAGGTGTGAGCCACTGCACCCGGCCATTAATAATCTTTATCTGATCCCTGCTCCAAATATTTTCTACAAGTTCTTGTGATGGTTATTGTATTTGGGGAGGACAGAGCCAGTGTGAGTGCTCCTAAATTTCATTTTGAAGAAATGGAGCTATTGGCTCCTCTGCTTTTAGTAATACATTTTTAAGTCTCAACTCCTTAATCTGAGATCTCCTTCCAATCTTCTTGCTACCTCTCCTTCTAAAAAAGGGTAAAAAGTCTATGCTATCTTGCATTTCAACAGCATAAAACCAGATCATCCCATGATACAGAAAGACTATGGTATCTGATTATAGATTTTAATTCCCACTAATTCAGGGCTTCTCAAACTTTAATGTATATGTAAATCAACTGGAGATCTGGTTAACATGCAGATTCTGATTCAGTAGATCTGGGGAAGGCCTGAGATTCTACATGTCTGCCAGGCTCCCAGGGGATCTCAGTGATGCTGGACCATGGACCACACCCTGAGTAGCTGAGAACCTTGAGTAGGGATTTCTTGAGTAGCAAGAACCTTGAGTAGAGATTTTATTCTCTCATCTTTGTTTTTCCCAGCCCAGACCAGTTGCATCCATGTGATAGGAAATACATAAATAAATGCTTATTGAACTGAACTAATTTAATGTTTTCCCCGGTTGGCTAGTATATTATTCTCCTGTGGTATAGGTTGAAAATGAAGGGTGGTGGGAAGGAGAGCATCAGAAAGAATAGCTAATGGATGCTGGGTTAATACCAAGGTGATAGGTTGATCTGTGCAGCACATCGCCATGGCACACGTTTACCTAAGTGACAAACCTGTGCATCCTGCACATGTACCCCAGAACTTAAAATAACAAGTGAAAAAAAAATGAAAATACACAGGACATTTTCAAGGGAAAATGAAAATATAAAAAGGATCGTGACCCATTTCTCCTTCATTTTCCAATAGGAGAAATGCATAGCCAGCAACTCTTTTTTCATTTTCCTCATATTGCTAAGAACCTTTTGAAATAGCTTGTCCCCAAAGTGACAATTTATTTTTGCTTTATTTTCAGTGGGAAGCTACTTTCACCTTTGTGATTTTGAGCATTATGGGATGTCCACTTCACTTTGCAATAGCCTTGGAATCAGCTCTCCTGGGCCCATATTGCTTCTATTCATTTTCAGGGATTGCAGGGACTAATTACCTTGGCTATGCAGTTGCTTTTCCTTATCAATATGCAAAATTCCCATTAGCCTGTGTGGACCCACCACACTATGAAGAGTACCACCTGACACTTCAAGCCCTCGACCTGTGCCTGAGCTTTGCCCTGCTCTGTACATCCCTGACAGTGCTCATCAAACTTTCTGCAAGACTTATCCAGCATGGACACATAAACGTAAGTTTCAACAAAGGGGGAGCAGACTCTTGTTCCATCCTGTATGCTAGAATGGAAAGTCTGGTATGTGAATACTTGATCTTTCTCTGTTATTTACCGCTGTATCCTCTATGCTGTTGATATCCAGGTCTGGCACATAATAGGTATTCAATACTTGTTTTTGAATTAATAAACAGAAATATGTTGACATTATAACTGAAGTTATGGCTGTAGGTAGCACCAGCCAATTTTTATGTCAATCCACAATTTTAAAAATTATAGGAACAAGACAAGGATGCCCACTCTCACTACTACTATTCAACATAGTACCAGAAGTCCTAGCCAGAGCAATTAGGCAAGAAAAAGAAATTTTAAAAATCCAAATCAGAAAGAAAGACACAAAATTGACTCTGTTTACAGATGACATGACTTTATATTTAGAAACCTTAAAGACTCCATAAAAAAAAAGTTAGAAATGATAAATTGAGTAAACCACAAAATGCAAATTCAACATACAAAAATCAGTTGTGTTTTTATATGCTAACAACAAATAATCCTATTTACAACAACATCAAAAAGAATGAAATATTTAAGATAAATTTAACCAAGAATGTGAAAGGTCTGTATACTAAAAACCATAAAATATTAATGAAATAAATTGAACACACAAATAAATAAAAAAGTAACCCATAATCATAAATCAGGAAAATTAATGTTGTTAAAATGTCCATTCTACCCAAAGCAATATATAGACTCAGGGCAATTCCTATCAAAAGTTCAATGGCATGTTTCACAGAAATAGAACACATAATTCTAAATATGTATAGATCTACAAAAGACCACAAATAGCCAAAGCAATCTTGAGAAAGAAGAAAGCTGAAGACGACTTAATTTCAAACTATATTACAAAACTAAAGTAATTAAAACAGTATGATAGTAACATAAAAACAGGCGTTAGAACAATGGACAGATCATAGAGTTCAGAAATAAATTCACATATGAATTTTTGTCCTAAAGTATAATGACTGTGTTATTCAAGAAAGAGGTATATTTAGGACAAAACAGAAAGTCTAAGCCTGTGGTGAGTGCTCTATGTAAGTCATAATTAGGTTAGTAAAAATAATTTTTTTTTTTTTGAGATGGAGTCTCACCCCGTAGCTCAGGCTAGAGTGCAATGGTGTGGTCTCGGTTCACTGCAACCTCCGCCTCCCGGGTTCCAGCGATTCTCCCACCTCAGCCTCCCAAGTAGCTGGGACTATAGGTGCATGTCACCACACTCGGCTAATCATATTTTTAATAGAGACAAAGTTTCACTATATTGGCCAGACTGGTCTTGAACTCTTGACCTTGTGATCCACCTGCCTCAGCCTTCCAAAGTGCTGGGATTACAGACAAGAGCCAAAAGAATTTTTTTTTTTAAAAAAGGGAGTTGTATAATTCAGTTGGCTATGATTAAGAAGAAATTATAATAGTTTTCCTAGAGATGGGTCTTTGATATTAAAATAATACAGTAATACAGAACTAAATAATTAGTTAAAATAAGATTTTATTATAAATATTGACTTATTTTTATGCAAGAAGTTTTAAATTTTTAAATTTTATGACCAGTCTCTTTGACATTCTTCAGATTGATATCTCAAAGGTACAGCTTTTTCTCTTTGAAAGGGGCTTGGATAATAGCTCTCTCCTTCACCTGTTGTTGGCTCCTGTAACTTTTATCATCTAAAGTAGGAAAGGGAATTTTTTTTTAAACAAGCAAATAAAATATCCTTTGGAGCCAGCCACAGTGGCTCATGCCTGCAATCCTAGCACTTTGGGAGGCCGATACAGGTGGGTCATTTGAGGCCAGGAGTTTGAAACCAACCTGGCCAACATGGTGAAACCTCATCTCTATTAAAAATACAAAAAAATTAGCCCAGGCATGGTGGCAGGCACCTATAATTCCAGCTACTCAGGAGTCTGAGGTAGGAGAATCACTTGAACCTGGGAGGCAGAGGTTGCAGTGAGCTGAGATCATGCCACTGCACTCCCAGCCTAAGTAGCAGAGCGAGACTCTCTCTCTCTCTCTCTCTCTCTCTCTCTCTCTCTATATATATATATATATATATATATATATAAAGTTAAAATAGTGGGAACATAAAATATGTTTTTGGTGAAGTTTATAAAACACAAAGATATTGATTTTGCTTTAAAAAAGGAAAATAGTTTTTTTCTATTTAAAAACTATTTAATGTTTGCTTTAAAATGAAGGAAACATTATACAAATAAAACTAAACAACAGGAACAATTACGCCAGGCCAAACCAAGTAACCATTAAAAAGCAGAGTATATAATGTAAGGGAATTGTTTCCTTTCATAAATTGGTATCATCAGCTTCTTAAAAAATCTTTGCTATAGTGAATTGTAAAAATAATCAGTTTACGGACAAAATTATGAAACGTAAATGCTACAGAATTTAAGATCTTGTTTGGGTTTATGTAAGACTCATAGCTCATTGCTAATCACTAACAAGTATATGTAATCCAAATGCACAGGAGTTTATTCCTAAGAGAACGAGCAGCCTAGTAAACTGGGTAAGTGCCGCTGTAAGGTCTGTTTGACCTGAGAAGAGGATTGCCCAACGCTCCCTATAAAATACCAAGTGAAACACCCCAAACAAAGCAGTTAATATGCTTCATATGCAAGCCATATTGGACTGGCTTTATGATGACTGGGCTATCCTCCCACCAAATACACCCATTACCCGGGTCATGGTAAATTTGGGAGCTAAGTGGACACCTTTTTCATGGGTGCCCCTCCCACAGAATCAGAGGACTGATTAAGAAACCTTATCAAATATGCTGTCTGTCATATGTCTTACAGATGCAACTCCCTGCTGGGAACCCAAACCCTTTTTCAACACAAAAGGTAAAATGGTCTGGGAGTAGAAAAAGCCTGGGACCAGAACATAAAAGCATACAGATTAATAGGATTATAAAATTTAAGATGTTTATACAAGCTTTATGTAAGGTAGTTGAATTCCTTTACCTAAATGTCTTATTAAAATGGGTACTGCATCTAACTGGGATGTTTCCCCTTTCTAGTGCTATGAAACTGAAGGAATGTAAACCTGCTCTTTTAGAAAGTGTTAATTAAACATGATAAATGGAAACTAGTAAAATCACCTAAGCCCACAAAGTATACGGTTGAAGCTGCCGTGCTAGTCTGGAGGAACTCTCCACTGCATAGCCCTTTGTATGGAGCATTTATCGGGGCTGATGGCAAAAAAACTGTGAGTACTTTTCAGTAACAACCACTGAACTAGAGAATTTCCACTTGATGGGGCATTTATTGCCTCGCTGTAGAATATTAACAGAAGCTACCCCTATGCTAATGGAAATAATGGTGCCCAAAAGAGTTCCATAAAATAAAAATGTTTTACATAAAAAAAGAAATAAACCTATACATATCAATCAAGTAATATTTGACAAGGGTGTCAGGAATGCACAGTGAGGAAATGACAGTCTTTAATAAATGGTGTTAGGAAAATTGGATGTCTACATGCAGAAGAGTGAACTTGGACCCCGATCTTAGGCCACTCAAAGAAATTAACTTGAAATAGATTTAAGACTTAAATGTAAGATCTAAAGCTGTTAAACTACTGGATGGAAGCATAGGGATAAAGCTCCATGACATTTGTCTTGGCAATGCTTTTTTTGGATATGACACGAAAAGCACATGCTACAAAAGCAGAAATAAACAGTGGGACCACATCAAACTGAAAAGCTCTGCACAGCAAAGAAACCAATCAACAAAATAAAAAAGCAGCCTACAGAATGGGAGAAAGCATTTGCAAACCATACACACGACAAGGGATTCATATCCAAAATATATAGGGAACTCATACGACTCAATAGCAAGAAATAAACAATCTGATTTTAAAATGGGCAAATGACCTGAATAGACATTTCCAAAGGAGACATACAAGTGGCCAACGGGTACACAAAAAGGTGTTGAGAAGATCTTCAACGTTACAAATTATCAGAGAAATTCAATCAAAACCACAATGGAGCATCACTTCACACCTGTTAAAATGACTATTATCAACAGGATAAGAGAAAGCAAGTGTTAATGAGGATGTGGAGAAAAGGGAATCCTTGTGCACTATTGATGGGAATATAAATTGGCACAGCCGTGATTGCAAACAGTATGGAGGCTCCTCCAAAAATTAAAAATAGAAATACTACACATCCAGCAACGCTACCTCTGGGAGTATAACTGAGGGAAACAAAAACATATCCCAAGGAGATACCTGCACTCTGAAGTCTGCTGCAGCATTATCCACAACAGACAAGACATGGAAACAATCCAAGTGTTCATCAACAGATGGACAGGTGAAGAAAACATACACAATGAGGCCGGGCACGGTGGCTCGTTCCTGTAATCCCAGCACTTTGGGAGTTGGAGGCAGGCAGATCATCTGCAGTCAGGAGTGTCTCACTCCTGTAATCCCAGCACTTTGGGAGGCTGAGGCAGGCAGATCATCTGCGGTCAGGAGTTCGAGACCAGCTTGGCCAATATGGTGAAACCCTGTCTCTGCTAAAAATACAAAAATTAGCTGAGCACGATGGCATGCACCTGTAATCCCAGCTACTTGGGAGGCTGAGGCAGGAGAATCACTTAAACCTGGGAGGCAGAGGTTGCAGTGGGCTGAGATCACGCCACTGCACTCCAGCCTGGATGACAGAGTGAGAATCTGTCTTAAAAAATAAAAAAAAAAAGAAAGAAAATAGACACAATGAAATATTACTCAGCCTTAAATATATGAGGAAATCATGCCATTTGCAACAGCATGGATGAAACTTGAGGGGATGATACTAAGAAAATAAGTCAGAGAAAGGTAAATACTGTATTATCTCACTTATATGTGGAATCTTCAAAAGTCAAACTCAGAAACAGAGTAGTCATATGGTTATTGACAAGGGCTGAAGGAAATGGAGAGAAACTGGTCAATGGGTACAAATTTTCGATTATAAATGGAATAAGTTCTAGGGATCTAATGTGCAGCATGATGACTATTTAACAACACTGTACTGTATACTTGAAATTTGCTAAGACAGTAGATCTTAAATGTTCTCAGCACACACACCGCAAAAAGTAAATATGTGAGATCATGGATGTGTTAATTAACTTGATTGTGATAAACATTTCACGTTATATATATATATATAATACACACACACAAAATCATCACAATATACACTTTGAGTTTATATAACATTATTTGTCAATTATACCTCAATAAAGTTGGAAAAAAATAAAATAAAATTTTTAAATAAAGTGATTTTAAAAAACACTGAACTTTTTATGAATAATGAGTCTGCATCCCTTTATCTGATTCTAAGTTCAAGAGGTCATGAGAATATAGTATTTTTCCCCTGGGAAAACATATGCTGAGATAAACCAACTTTGAATTTTCTTTTCTTTTTTTCTTTTTTTTTTTTTTTTTTTTTAGACTGGGTCTTGCTCTGTCACCCAGGCTGGATGGAGTGCAATGGCATGATCTTGGCTCACTGCAACTTCTGCCTCTTGTGCTCAAGTGATCCTCCCACCTCAGCCTCCTAAGTAGCTGAGACCACAGGTGTGAGCCACCATGTCCAACTAATATTGTTATCTTTTGTAGAGACAGGGTTTCACCATGTTGCTCAGGCTGGTCTTGAACTTCTGAAGTCATCTGCCCTCTTCAGCCTCCCAGAGTGTTAGGACTGCAGGCATGAGCCACCTCACCAGGTCAAACCTTGAATTTTAACCCTAAACATCTGCCTGATGCTTTGCAATGCGATTTTGCAGTTTACAATGTGGGATTGAATTTGACAATTGCTTTATTTCAATTTCACACAATAAAAAGTACTCATAGAGACAAAGACTAAGAACATTTTGCAGAAATTGATGTAAAAATATCCTTAATATTTTTAATAGTTGAATACAGATACCTTAACTTGGCTTCTATCTCATGATTCAGGTGTGCTGTGACTTGAAAAGTCATAGAAGAAATTCTCCCAGTATTTCCATTCCTACCCCAACAAAGAGGTTGATGTATCCTAACATCAAGTTTAGCTTTCTAACTTTTTCCAGAAAATCTAATCATACCATTAATGACAGGATAATAACAGAGAGCTTACTATGTGTCAGTGTACTGCCCTACTTTACAGACAGAATTCTGAGGCTAAAGAGTTTATGTATCTCGCCCAAGGACACACAGCTAGAGTAAGAGAGCTGGATTCAGAACCAGAACCATTTATCTCAATCAAGCCAGTTTCATCCTGGCCCTCCTCATTACTGGCCTCGCAACCTTTCTCCCTCTGCTTGTTTGTTTAAGTGCGTGGCTCTGGCCTCCAGGAAGGTTGGAGTAGGGCCACTGGGAGAAGAGCAGAAGTGACCTGATTCTAAACTCTTACAGCTGATGCTGATGCTGATCCTTCGTGGGTTGAACAGCTTCCCTTTGGAAAGAGATACTTCCCACTGCACACTCGTGTGCTGGCTTTATGATTTAGATTAGTATCATATTAGGGTCAAATGAATTTGGGTAGTGTTAGCCAATCTGTTTTTTCAGGGTGATTCTATCCACCCCAACCAGCAAAGCTGCAATACAAGAATCTGGCACTCTTGCTGCCTTTTGTGGTCAGTTCTGTCCTCTTCAACTTCTACACAAGTCTGCAAAGGAAATCCTGTGCATTCTTAGGAACAGAGTTGATTTTACAAGGAGGCCTGCCAAGAGTTGAGGGAAGTAAACCCAAATCACCTCCCCCACGATACTGCCAGGGCATCTGGAAGTTTAGTGTTTGAGATTTCTTCCTTGTGACAAACATCCACTCTTTCTGAAGCCTTTTTTTTTTTTTTTTCCCAAAGGAATGCATGCCTAGGAGCACCACACACTGAACGGCTGGCAGTCACAACCCCTCAACATGGGCCATTCATCAGACATCTGGCTGTCACCTAAGGCATAACACAGAGGCTTAATGTGGGATGGAGGGCAGGGAGAAAGGGAAAAAATATATGCAGAGCTTGGTAAGTCACCTCCGTGAAGATTCAGCAGTGAGCCACCTGAAGTGCCTGGGGAGAGAGAAATGAATTGAAAACAGAGATGAGTTGGGTTCAAAAGTAAGGTTCTCTAGCTTTGGTGGTTAGCTTTTCCTATCTTGCTCAGGACACAACTTCTTGGTGTGTACCTTCTCAGCCGGGTATAGGGCCAGCACAACTATAATGCATTTCTTAGAGTAGACCAATGACGTCAAAATCACACAGGGTTCTTATGAAGCCAGATTTCTGCATGCCATCTGAGCCCTATTATGTCAGAAACTCTGGAGTTAGAGGCACAGAATGTGCATTTTTAACACATACCCCAAGAAATCGAACGGCCAGCAGAGTTTAAGAATCACACTGTGTTTTGTAAAGGATTTTCTTCCTAGCACAAGATTCTCTTAGTGTCACTTCTTGACAGCCTCAGTTTCCCCATCTGCATAAAATGCAACACTAATTTGGGTGAGAGTTCTAGATAAATTTAATAAGCAACAGTTCCTTGGTGAGTGTTTTTGGATGACTTGACACCCCGTAATCCATAATGGCGGCAGATCGTGTTTCATTAGAGAGGGTGAGTGTTCTGTATTAATAAATACACCACTGCCCCAAGCCCATGAGGCACACACGCAGCCACCGTGTAGAAATCCCTGCTATGTTAGGCACAATTTCCAGCAGTGAAATAAGTGTATTGTTCACTAAAATTTTAGAAAATGCACAATTCTCTTAAAGGAAAAGCGGATACTTTGTCCAAACATGGAATTCTACATAGTGAGTTTATATTTCATTTACCCCCATACAGTGATGCTGTTAGAGTCCCCACATGCAGAAACTGATAAGCAGTATTTTAAACATTTCATTAAAAATTATATTGGTATTCAGCGACCAGGTAAGAAAAAGAAAGTTACAAAATTAAAAAAATATTTTTAAAAATTATAATATAGGGCTAGGAGCCGTGGCTTACACTTGTAATCGCAGCATTTTGGGAGGCTGAGGTGGGCAGATCATGAGGTCAGGAGTTTGAGACCAGTCTAGCCAACATAATGAAACCCCATCTCTACTAAAAATACAAAAAAATCAGTCGGGTGTGGTGGTGTGCACCTGTAATCCCAGCTACTCGGGAGGCTGATGCAGAAAAATTGCATGAACCCAGAAGGCAGAGGTTGCAATGAGCCAAGAATGCACCATTGCACTCCAGGCTGGGTGACAGTGCGAGACTTCATCTCAAAAAAAAAAAATATGTATATATATACACATAAAATATAAAATATGCTACAACTGATTCACACTTCTGTTTTCTTATTTAAGCAAAACACTGACAATGCTTTAAAAAGCTGTACTTTTAAGTGTCACTGTGAAAATTAACATTTTTAATGTAAATTTTGTGCATATCAGAAAATTTAAGAGTCATGAAAGTTTGTAAACAAAAGCGATGGTTTGCAAAAACATTTGGAAAAATGGTAGTTTTGTATTTTCACAGTCACGAACCATGGAATAAAGTCAACTATTGTTTTTAAGATCCATATGTAACAATCAATATTATAAAGAAGAATATTCACTTCTAAGAGTTTCTTTCTATACGTTCAAAAGTATGTTTTCAGAAATGAATCAAGCACCCCCTAAGGAACCACCGCATCCATTATTTCTTTCCTCCCTGTGTTGCCTTGTTTTGGTAGAATCCAGGTCATCTTGTTAAAGTTCACACAGTGAAGGTGTGTGAATGTTCTGTCAATTGGTACCCAACCACAACCACAGTGAGAAATGCTTGAAAGAAGCATGAAAGGTTTAATGACTTTGATAAACGCAAAGGGGCGTGGAGTCCTTTCCACCGTCCAGGGCCTCACGGGAAGAGGTTGGGGCTGAGAAAGGAATAACAGCCACCTGCTTAGAAGGCTTGCTGCAGAATGTGAAGTGACTCTGTCGGCTCCAGGACCCAGTGTAGGGGGCCAACGAGCATAACACAGAGTCTAAGTCGAGGAACAAAAACGCAAAACAACCATAGCCGGAATTGTCTGCATTCTTGGTCCAATAAGTAATGAAGTGATGGGAAAGGAAAGAATTGGGATGCCAGAGGCACTGCAGCTGTCCCCTGCAGCTACTCAGCCCCTCCTCCAAGGAATGGAATGGCCCTGTTTGTTTTCCTTTCATTATTCGGTGTTGTGTTTTGTGTCTTTTTTAATGAAAGGGGGAAAGAAAATATTTCCTTCTTGTCATGTGATAGAGTGCTTTTACTTTTTTCAATGAATTGAGAAATATTTGCTTCACATAAGAGATGCAGCTAAACCTTCAACTGCAATCCCAAAACTTATGGAGGCATATATTTGTCAGCGGAGGACCCTCTTCCACCCAAAAGAAGACAAATGAGCAGCAAACATGCTGGCCCCAAATCTTCCATGGGACTTACACTGGATCATTAGCGATATGAATGTGCTTTGAAACGGATTCATCTGTGACTCTCACCCTAAAGGTCTGGGGCCTCGGGTTAGGCTACAGTAAGGTATTTCTGCTGCTCTTGGAACTAACCTCCCTCGTGTAGATCTAATTAGAACTCATGCTTGACCACAGAACGATAATAACTCATTGTATTTCTTCCTCACAAATTGTGTTAGGAAGTCTGACGTTGGTCAGTAGAGAAATCAGAACCTGGAAAAATAATCACAATGTAGGGCATTACTACCTCTGTTTCTCTAACATATTAACAGTGCCATAAAACGGGGCACTAGAAGAATTGCAGGTGGCATTGATTGGGCAGTTACTGTTTGTCAAGTGCTGTACCTTTTTTATTCCTCACATCACTCAAAGGTTCACTATGCCCATTTCACAGATGAGGGCACTGAGACAGCCATGGACAAAGAAAATGTGGCACATATACACCATGGAATACTACACAGCCATAAAAAATGATGAGTTTGTGTCCTTTGTAGGGACATGGATGAATTGCCTCAGCAAACTGACACAAGAATAGAAAATCAAATACCACATGTTTTCACTCATAGGTGGGTGTTGAACAATGAGAACACATGGACACAGGGAGGGGAGCATCACACACTGGGGTTTGTTGTAGGGGCTAGGGGAGGGACAGCAGGGGGTAGGGATGTTGGGGAGGGATAACATGGGGAGAAATGCCAGATATAGGTGATGGAGGGATGGAGGCAGCAAACCACATTGCCATGTATGTACCCATGCAACAATTCTGCATGATCTGCACCTGGACCCCAGAACCTAAAGTACAATTAAAAAAAAAAAAAAAGAATTCAGTCTCAGGTCTTGCAAAGTCTAGGGTGCAGGCTCCCAGCCGCTGTACTGTGTCACCTCCTTTAGGTGGTATATCAGCAGTCCCGTGTGAGTCGCGTCTACCGACCCTGTATTGTCATCTTTCTCCTGGAAAATCTTTTTTATGCTGCTCACAAACAAAATAACATTCGTATTTCAGAAATGAAGGATATTTTTCCAGGATATTTGCATTTCATTTAATCAGCGGGACCACACCAAGGGTGATAGCAACTTACTGAGGGAGGAAATGAGATTGAAGTGTTTATTGTAATGTATTAAAGTCAGTTTGGTATTTCGTCAAAGAGGGAGTGGTAGGTGGGAGGGGTCAGGATCCTGCTTTGTGTATTTTTCACTTTATAAATTATCATAGGCTCAACATATTTTCCTCTTGACATGCAATCAATATAATCTTCTAATATAAAATATTCTAATTGGTTTTTTCCTTGCTTCCCAATCTTAATCTAAAGTGTTATTATTAATTTTTTTTTTTTTTTTTTTTTGGAGACAGAGTCTTACTCTGTCACCCAGGCTGGAGTGCAGTGGTGCGATCTCGGCTCACTGCAACCTCTGCCTCCTGGGTTCAAGCTATTCTCCTGCCTCAGCCTCCTGAGCAGCTGGGATTACAGGTGCACACCACCACGCCCAGCTAATTTTTGTATTTTTAGTAGAGACGGGGTTCTACCACATTGGCCAGACTTGTCTCGAATTCCTGACCTCAGGTGATCCACCCGCCTCGGCCTCCCAAAGTGCAGGGATTATAGACGTGAGCCACTGTGCCCAGCCATAAATGTTTCTGAAGAGATATTAAATATAACTTATCTAAAATGAATAAGAAGTATTTTTGAAACAAATAAAATGTATTTGTTTTATAAAAGAGCAGAAACTTGAGTAAAAAGCAGAAGTCTCCATTTTCTATAGCCATAAAAGAATGCAAAGAAAACTGCATGTAGATTGATAAATATATCTGAATGATTACAGTGGTGCTAACATGGGAATACAATACCATTTAGAATGTAACAATGTTGGTTTGATACTTTAAATTTTCCTAATTAAAGAGGAGAAGACTCAGGGATATTGCTGGATGCCTGAGTTTTCCCATAGGAAAGAAAAGAGAGAAACAGAGGAAGTAATTAGGACGAAAACAATAGAGGGGTGTGGGGTGAGGAATGACACAATGACACTTCCCCTCTGACACTGGCCAGAGAAACCAGAAGGGACTGTGTGGACAAGCTGGCAGCTCACCGCCGCACAAATCAGCTTGTCGGGGACTTGAGTTTCCTCATCTCTCAGACCCCAGCCAACCTGCAAGGACCTTTCCAGATCTGTCCTGGTCTGCGGCTTTGAAATGAAATGTCATTCTGTTTGAGTAAATTACCATCAAGGAGGAACTACATGAAGCAAGTGAAAAAGACAGTTTTTAAAGAATGGAATGACTGGCTCTCTACCTCTCCTAAGCCACACCAATGTGTTCCTGGTGTCTACCATATCACTGTGTTGCTATGTTAGCTAAAGACACAGACACATGTTACTCATGTGAGATCTAGTTGCAGATTCTCAGATCACTTTCACCGCTTTAGGGCAGCATCTTTCTTTGCTCAATATTCAATCTGTCATAACAAACTAATTGCAGTCTTTTTAAAAAAACTTCATATTATTTACATATAAATTTCAGTTTATTTGCAAAAAAATTGTTTGTTTGCTTTTTTGAGACAGAGTCTTGCTCTTTCGCCAGGCTGGAGTGCAGTGGCACAATCTTGGCTCACTGCAACCTCCACCTCCGGGGTTCAAGCAATTCTCTTGCCTCAGCCTCCCAAGTAGTGGGGACTACAGGTGCGTTCCACCACAGCCGGCTAATTTTTGTATTTTTAGTAGAGATACGTTTTTCACCATGTTGGCCAGGATGGTCTTGATTTCCTGACCTCATAATCCGCCTGCCTCAGCCTCCCAAAGTGCTGGGATCACAGGCATGAGCCACTGCACCCGGCCAAAAAAAAAATTGTTTTTAAACGTTTTTTCCTCACTTACATCATATAACTAACCTAATGTGATAGCTGAAAACAAAAGCTGGTAGTTAGAGCAATGAAATTACAAGGTGCCAGACCGTAATTAATGCCTCTTTGACAAGAGGAGTATCTGCTGTTCACTAGAGCATGACTTTCTCTTGTCATGTGTCAAGGATTGTGAACCCAAAGCCTAAATACAATATTTATTATTCATACTTACTCCTCAACATTTATTGGGTATATATTATGTGCCTCATATCTAGCTAAATGTTACAGACAGAAATATGAGCCAGACACATCCCTGCCTACCATTGACTTACAGAGATTAAAGGGAAATGAGGGTTGGGCCAGGAGGACCAAGAGAACAGGTGAGGAATAACAGGATCTGAATTAGTCAGCAACCATGACTATGGAGATGAGGTGATACCTTTGAGAAATACTTAGAAGGTGGAATCCACAGGACTTTGTAATAGCACGTGGGACAAGAGAGGAACCCAGAAAGATGCTAAAAGTTTCAGGCCTATCAGAGACCCAGACAAAGTGACTGGATTTAATGTGGGTCACACTCTTGTCACTGAGAGTAAATCCTCAGTTTCACGTCTCATCATTAGTCAGAAGGCATTGTAAGAACATCACAGAGGAAATTAGAGGCTTCCTGCCTACCACTCTAGCCAAAGAGGTACAGAGGCTTGCCCTGAATGCTCTCTAGTTAATCCTGGTTACCTATCAGATACAAATGAGACCTTGCTTTGAGTTTATAATATATCATGTCTAGCACTGAAGGGGATGGGCTGTAAGACCATTTTAATCTAGGCCAATTCTATTTACAAGTAACTTCTGCTTTTCTTTCACTAAATCTCCCATGGCAAACAGTGTGACCGCCTCTGTGAGGCTTTTCTGCTTTCAGCCATCCCTGGACAGAAGGGATCGCTTCTTCCTTTCCACCAGCATTGCAGTCTATGGCAGGTCCCCAAGAGTGCACCCTTATCATTTTCTTGATATATTGCTTCTTGACCGACTTCAAACTTCTTGAGGGCAGAGACCATGACAGTTCAACTCTGATTTGTAGCCCCTGGCATAAGGCCTGATTTAAAAAGAAAAATAGGATCTAACTGTTAAGTGAACTAACACTTCCTTATTGCCTGTTCTCATGCGGGCCTCAATTTGGAAAAAAGAAATTGAGAACTTAGAGGTTTTGCAAATAATATATTGGAAACTTCAGGAAAATATTTAAGCAAGATTTAACAACAGGGACTGTCACTGATTAAGCACTAACGAAAACCCAAGGCCATTGAACTGAACACCTCTGAAGGCCACCGATCTCATTAGTGTATGAAAATGGCACCACAACAATATGAACAGCGCCCCCTAGGGTTACGTAAGATGAAGCTTTGCTATCTGGTCAGGAAGCCCAGGCTTAATTTTAACGACTGAGCCATCCACTTCCCTTTTAGGGTCTTGGTTAACTCATCTATAAAACAAAGCGGACTAGATCAGTATTTCCCATCATTCTGTGGTTTAAAGCCCCTTTCATAACAATAATTTCATGATAGCTCTTAGTTAAAAAATTTCTTCATTTTATTATGGTATAAATTTGTTTTTAAAGACGGTAATACAAAATTTAATATAATCTTTATAATATTCGTAAAATAGTTAAGTAAATTTGTACTTTTTCCATTTAAGAAGTACCATGCTACTTCATTAAGATTAAACGGAATGTGTTAGCATCACAGAGGAACTACATGAAGCAAGTGAAAAAGATAGTTTTTAAAGAATGGAATGAAACATGATTTTTTGGACAAAGGTTACAGTTACATTGTATTATGTTTAGGATTTTGTATACTTTAGGAGGTCAAAGTATACTAAAATTTAGAATTACATTTAACTATGTGTTATACCCAAACAAAAATCAACCAAAATATATGATTTCAGGTTTGTAATTATTAAATCTGATTTGTTTTTTTTACTAAGCAAATAGAGATATGAGAAAAAGTATCGACTTAGTATTTGTGATCAATTCTCTGCAAATAGCACATTGCCAATCAGTGACAATGAATGAAAAACTAAATCAGGCCGGGCGGTGGCTCACGCCTGTAATCCCAACACTTTGGGAGGCTGAGGCGGGTGGATCACCTGAGGTCAGGAGTTTGAGACCAGCCTGGCCAACATGGTGAAACCCCATCTCTACTAAAAATGCAAAAATTAGCTGGGCGTGGTGCCAGGCACCTGTAATCCCAGCTGCTCAGGAGGCTGAAGCAGGCGAATTGCTTGAACCCAGGATGTAGAGGTTGCAGTGAGCCAATATCGCACCACTGCACTCCAGCCTGGGCAACAGAGAGAGACTCCAACTCAAAAAAAAAAAAAAAGAGTAAGAAAAAAGAAAAGCTAAGTTATACATAATCTTATATAAGTATAAACATATATATGTGTTTGTATAAATATGTCTATATAAGTATATGTGTGTGTGTATATATATACACATATTTGAGACAGAGTCTTGCTCTGTCACCCAGGCTGGAGTGCAGTGACATAATCATAGCTCACTGCAACCTTGAACTCCTGGGCTTAAGCAATCCAGTCCTCAGCTTCCCAAGTAGCTGGGACTACAGGTGTGTACCACCACACTCAGCTTACTTTTTCTTTTTAACACAGAACTATGAGATACATTCTGATGTACTTTAAATGCTAAGAAGATGAATACAACATATGGTTTGGTGAAGATAATCTTGAGGAACACTGACAAAATTATTATCATTTTTATGCTTTTTGTTTCAACACCAAAGTTCCTTTGTCAACATCAGTGATCTATATACCGTTTGTCTATTTCCAAAGATCATTATGGGCTCACACCTGTAATGCCAGCACTTTGAGAGGCCAAGGTGAGCAGATCACTTGAGGTCAGGAGTTTGAAACCACCCTGGCCAACATGGTGAAGCCCTATCTTTACTAAAAATACAAAAAATTAGCTGGGCATGGTGGCACACACCAGCCTCAGCTATTCAGGAGGCTAAGGCAGGAGAATCACTTGAACCGGGAGGCAGAGGTTGCAGTGAGCCAAGATGGCGCCACTGTACTCCAACCTGAGCGACAGAGTAGGACTCTGTCTCAAAAAAAAAAAAAAAAAAAACGAAAAAAGAAAAGAAACCAAGAAAGATTGGACTGGGAGTGTGGGGGTCAAAAGAGTAGCAGTTTGTAATACTAAATTTCATTTTTATGTCTTCCCAGCCATAGCTTAAATCTTACCTAAACTTGCAGCGAAGTATTTCAAATCTAAAAACCACTTATATGTCATAAGGAACGTACTATGGAATCTAAGAATTCTCCAGGAAAGGGTAGAGAGAAAAAGTGGATTTGTATTTTCACGCCAAAGAGCAGTGGTGTGTTAGAGAATAATTGTTTTCACCATTATTTATGAGGCATGGAGAACCTGGTGTGCAGGGCCACTTCTGAAGTCAGACAGTTTGAGGTTTAATTATCTCTTCTATTACTAATCATCTGAGTAGCCTTGAGCAAATTGATAGTAAACGTCTCTGAGCCTAAGGTTCCCCGTTTATAAAATGGAGATAACCCCTACCTCACATGTTGCAAGAATAAAACGGATAAAATTTCTTACAAGAGTCTGACACAGGGCATACACTTGATAGGTGCTCAAGAAATGTTCCTTCCCGTCACTCCTAATGAAATTTAAATTCTTGGCTCCCAATCAAAGATTTTGGATAGTGCCCTTTAACCTTCTGTTAATTTTTGAAAAGTCCCAACCCAATCCAAACCAGGCAAAACTAACAGCAAATGACCAGCAGAGTATTCAACAGAGAGATTCCCCACTTCCTTAGATAGGCCTGCCCACAAAAGTGATGGCTTTTCCTGACTGTTTTATGATTATGCCAGATTATTTTATTACACATATATTTCTTTTTTATATCTTTCTGCCACCCCCTCTCATCACTACCACCCAATTTTGTTCTCCGTTGATTCCTCTTAAATACTTAAGTGGTACCATGATGCAGTTGCGTGAGTCATCCTTCACTGGGTTCCTGTGACATAAAAAAGGGCTAAATTAAATGTCAGAAGTGGCACTTTATTTTCTTTGATAAACTATAGAAATAAGCACTTCTTCATTTGTTTTTCTTCCTAGGGTCAAATGAATGGGCAGTAAATTTGGAGCAGTGTTCGTCTTAAATTTGCCTTATATGTGATCTTTATTTTGAAATATTTACAAAATAATTTTGACCTTTAAACTCTTTTCCACTATGTTCTTATAAAATAAAAATTTAAATTGTTTTATATTTTAGCCTTTTAAAATTAACTTTTTTCTAATTTATATAATATGACATAAAAATTGAAATTGTATTATTATTGTTATAGAAATTTTAAAATTTGAAATATAAACTTACAGTGAATGAATGTTGTCTTTAAGTTTCTCTTGTTCCCTGTGTGATGTTTCATTAAACTGTAATTCCATATCACTTAAGCTGAGGAAACATTTTTCTCAGCTTTTCTTCATTGTCATTACCAAAGGGACTCAAAAATCTCCAAAGCACAGTTAAGACACTGAATTGTGCCGTAATGAGAAGGGCCTTCTGCATAGCGAGTGTGACCCTCCCTTCTAGACACTCTGTCTCTTGTCTTTGGCACTCATGACAGTTTAATAGGTAGAAGGCACCTTCAAGGTCTGTTAGGCCAACTTTTCATCAAATGTCCCAAGATCTATAAGCCCCTTATAGTTCAACCATTCCCAAAAGGCAACCCATTCAGCTATTGAGTAGCTCGAATGTCCAGAGACCTGCTTCTTACACGCTCTCTGTCTTGGTCCTGCAACTGTAGTTCTTTATAGCATAATGCAGTGGTTCTCACTCCAGACGACAACGATGCACACTGAAGTTTGGGATGCATCAGCGTCCTACAGTAGAAAGAGGGCGGGGCTTCGGAATGAGGAACGGTTGGCCCAGAAATCTAGATCCTGGCCTTCTGTGATTTTAGGGCATCCCCTCATTTTTCTCCTGGTCAGATGGAGCTGATGGGGGCAGCTAATTCACAGGCTTGCTGAAATCATTCGATGATACCCCATTCAATTCAAAGCACATAGCACAAAGTTCAACATACCGTCAGCACTCAAAATTAGCATGTAGTGTTATAGATTCATGCGACACATTTATTGGATGCCGTTGAATAACAGTCTTCGTAGAGTCCTTTCATTTAATAACCAATGAGTTGAGAATAAAAATTTTACATATAAGGCCGAGTGTGGTGGCTCACGCCTGTAATCCCAGCACTTCGGGAGGCGGAGGCGGGCGGATCACCTGAGCTTGGGAGTTCGAGACCAGCCTCACCAACATGGAGAAACCCCGTCTCTCCTAAAAATACAAAATTAGCTGGGCGTGGTGGCACATGCCTGTAATCCCAGCTACTAGGGAGGCTGAGGAAGGAGAATAGCTTGAATCCGGGAGGTGGAGGTTGTGGTGAGCCAAGATCATGCCATTGCACTACAGCCTGGGCAACAAGAGCAAAATTCCGTCTCAAAAAAAAAAAGTTACATAGAGCACTCTGGACATGAAACTGTTAAATACCTTCATTTTACAGATGAAAAATCTGATATTCAGAAAGGCTAAGTGACATGTTCAAAGGCACACAGCTGGCCCTGCAATTGCCAGAGCTCTAATTCTTGATAAAATACCCAGCAGTCACCTTAAATTCCTTCAGAACAGAGTGGGATATAAATAAGAAAGCAAATATAAGTAAATAAATAACCAGCGCACCCAATAATGGGTAGGAATGCTCAAATAATATGAGCATGATGCAGTCGCTTGAGTCATTCTTCACCGGGTTCCTGTGACATAAAAGGAAGTCCTGTTGTTGGTATCTGGAAGTCCTGTAAGTGCCTCCTAGCCCCTGGCCTTTCAGTCAACACATGTTTATTTGTCACTTTAATGGAGCAATAAAATATCTAGTCCTGGGACTGGAGAGACACAAGTAGGAACTTCAAATGGACATTATCTGAGTAACTTTGATATTTTTGTACAGAATTCTGAGGATTCCAACCAGAAACAAAACTTTTATGGTACCAAGGGAAGTCATCCTATACCACATCTTTTAGGTTAACTGAAATCCCATGTATGACATGAAAAATGATATTCAGATATCACAAAATAATATGGAGGTATTTCTTGCCCTCAACAGTCAACAAGAAACGAGGAGTCATTTTGCTACGCCCTTGCTGGGAGAACGAAAATGTTGTTTCTTGCCTTCATATGCCACAGAATTCTGTTTTCCAGACTGGAAGGAATAAGCACCTTTACTTTAAACAGCCTGCTTTCAGTTTTGCGTGGCTGCTGATATTATAGAACTAGTGGCAAAGGCCAAGGCAGAAAAACGGGCTGGGTTTCTTAAAACTCTTTGAATGTGGACACATCGGCTTGTGGGAAGGAAACTATTTAAAATGGGGCTTAGGGAAAGGGGGAAAAAAAATCCCCTTTCCCCATATGAGATTCTTCCATGGTGTTGTCATGCAATCTTGAAAACCTCCATAGAACAGTAGATCACTCTCATTGGATATATGCAAATTATCTGAGACCCAGTGGTTTCCTGCCAGGAAAAACTTATAATAACAGAGCAAGAATGCAATCTGAGCCCTTGCTTTCTGAAATCCCTGAAAGAACAGACTCATTCTTGACAGGGCAATTTCAGCCCTTGACATTCCAGGAAATAGCTCCATAATGTCATTTGGGCTGGGCTTGTAACCAGTCCTAAGACGTGGAGACACAAATGCAGTATGTAAGATTTCAAATATCAGTTCACCAACCATTCTTAATTTTCACATGGAGTTTAACGACAAAAACCACCATCAGAAGAAAAAACAAGCAAGCCATCGTAATTAAATTTAACGTTGTCACTACTAATTAAACCCAATATAGGAAGAGGAAGAGTTTCTGCCAAGAAACTGCAGACACATCCTGAAATCTATTTCCTTTCCATTTCCTTGGTAGAGGTCCATGGTATATCCAGGATGTGACACCCAAACAAGACTGTATTTTGATCATTAATATATATGCATAAGTTAACCCCACTCTGGGGCCTCAAAGGCCTTTATGAGACGTGCTGGCCTTCGCATTTCGATGTGTTTCATTTTCTCTGGGTGTAGTACAGCTGAAAAAGGTTATGAGACTCAGGTTAAAAGTCAAGAAATGGATCAGGGCCCCACACTATGACATCATTTTCTTGCAATGCAACGAAGCCATGACATTTCCTGGAGGAAAAATTATTAAAGATGACAGGCAGCTTGGTTAGCTCCAGAATTTGCAGTGGAAGGTGTCAAGCCTGCAAGCCTCCAACCCCAGCCTCCTTCCCTCCTGTTCCTTGGCTGGGGCTTCTCAAAAGTGAAGCGAGAGAGAAAGAGAGAGAGAGCGAGAGCGAGAGAGACCAGCCCACTTTTATTTTTTGATAGTCTTGGTATATTTTTAAATGAAGGAGGGCTAAAACTTCGTTATAAAAACTGTGATTTTTCATTATGAAAGCAATTAACACTACGACAAAAAAATATATGTAATATAAGTTTGCAATTTACAAAATAGTTTCCAGATTTATTTTTTAAAGTGACACGTAGGCAGAGCCACCAGGTATGACTGTGCAGGTGGACCAAGGAGAAGAGTGGGGATTAAAATCTGGCTCACTTTTCAATTGCCAAACCTGGTGCACGGCTATATCTGCCTTTTTCTGATTCACACCAATGTCACACCACAAGTGATAGGCTGTCTTACAATAGGGCATAGGTTTAAGTGAACAATAAACCAATCTGCTGCTTTCAATCCTAAGTATCTCTCTGATTGTAGGAATAACATATCTTGAGGGTAACTCCAGAAGTATAAATTTGAGGAGCTGCCTGATTTTGAGTCCCGGCCAAATGAACCTCCTGGCAAGTCACCTCAGGCACATAGGGAAGCTTTTCAGATTTACAAAAAGATATTGTTGAGGAGACAACACAGGATGTGTGAAGCACATGGCTTGAAGAACAGGAGCCCTGGGCTAGGTTTCAGCCTAACCAGGTGCTTTTGTGCAAATTGCACAATTGTAGTGACACTACTGGCCTCCAGTATGGTAGACCTTGACCCGGACTCCACATGCAGACAGACCTGCCCCGGCCCTTAAAAACCAGCTTAGAGACCTGAATCGAAGCAAGAAGAGTTCAAGGGCTCAAGTCAACGTACTGAGACTCCACATTAAACTACGCTTGATTCTCCATCTCTGCCTTTATGACTGGGTTTAGATAACTGGGCTTCTCATACCTCTGTTCCAGTATCTGGGTGGCTAGTGGGTGCTGCCTAAAACTGGGTGTCTAGTCCACTCACCATGCCCCTTCTGGGGACCACATGAATGTTCCATAAACAACAAACGGAAAGGTCCAGGCTTAGGACTCTTTTTTCTTCTACTTGTCCTCCCACTTGGATTCTCCTGGGAGTTAGCAGAATCCATCAAGCAATAACTGGAAACATGACAGAAGAAAACAACTCGTTAATACTTTTGTTTCCATTTCAAAACAAAATACTAAGTCACTTGTACTTCAGTGAACGAGAGCAAGCAGGGGTGAGAAGTTTCTATTGCAAAAAAAAAATCAAACATTTATGACTTCAGAAATGTAAATTCCTAGTATCCTTGATAGATTTATATATGTACGCAATGTTTCTAGATATTGCGCCAGGTTTGCCAAACAGATTTAAGCTCTCTATGGCAGTTGAGTGGCTAGGTGTCAACCCTTGTGAATCAAGAGTGCTTCTATAAATCATTCCACAGTAACTGGATGGACTTACAGTGACAAATGTGCTCTCTCCTGGAGAAATTAGCAAATATCTGAAAGGCTTATACATTTCCCCAGGATTAGTCAAAACACAAGCCCAGTCGTCACACCTTTCCCTCATCATCCTGTGGTTGTTTTCTTAAATGCTGTGCGTCTTCATAAATGAGTCACTCTTTCCAAGATCTGTCAAAAGTATCAGTGGTTATAAGGCTGGAAAGCATACCAACCCTAGAAAGAAGTACAGAACTTTCAGTTACAGGCAAGAATGTGAAATGTCCAGAATTACTAGTGTTTTATTACTTTGCCAAATTTGCATTCTTACACCATCGAATCATTCCTGTTTAAGGATTCATTCTTTCCTATAGTTAAACCTAGGAGGGAGAAAAAGGTATTTATTTTACGTGATATATTTGTATAGCCACAAAATCTGGAGCCTGCATTTTTTACCATTTGAATAATGCTTCTGCTTGCCTATACACGTTGGAAGTGTTGTTTAACCTAAATACACAGATCAGACTTAGTTTAAGAGTCTACCCTTTCACCTTGCTCTAGGCAAGGAGAAAGATCAAAACTTCCTGTATTTTTAAGGATGACCCCGTCTTTGTTTTGAACACTTCTCACATCTCCTGTTTGTAGAAACGCCTACAAAGACTGCATTGTTTTTCTATTCTATAAATCCTCTTCTTAAAAATAAGAGCTGCATTGCCCATCTGGCATCCTAGAATAAATAATGTACCTAGGAGGGTAGGGTCTTTAACTTATCATGATTTTTTAAAATACAGCATTAAAAAGAATAGATATTTTCAATAGAAAAAGTCATCAGAATTGGTAGGTGAAGAAAGGTATTCAGAATTGATGTTATAATGATAAACCTGATTTAGAAAAATGCAAAAACTCATGTTATCAATTCTGCCTTAAAATACCCAATGACCAAAATATTTTACATATTTTATTTTTACTTTAAAGTGACTCTAATTTATGTATTTATTAATTCATTAGGTTTTCTTCAGGTTGAAATAAAATATAAGATAATTCTAATTTCACTCAGTTCATTAATTTGTTAAGAATTAGGAATATGCATGCCGGGCTCAGTGGCTCACGCCTGTAATTCCAGCACTTTGAGAGGCCGAAGCGGGTGGATCACGTGAAGTCAGGAGTTCGAGACCAGCTTGGCCAACATGATGAAATCCTATCTCTACTAAAAATACAAAAATTAGCTGGGCATGGTGGCAGGCGCCTACAATCCCAGCTACTCGGGAGGCTGAGGCAGGAGAATCGCTTGAACCCAGAGGCAGAGGTTGCAGTGAGCTGAGATTGTGCCACTGCACTCCAGCCTGGGCAACAAGAGCAAAACTCCGTCTCAAAAAAAAGGAAGAAAAATAAAGAATATACAGGATACCAGCCAGAGGTCAAGACGCAATGAATTGTGAAATGCAATCTCCCAGTACACAAAATAAAGACAATGTAAAAGTCAACATCACAAAGAACTTTGAACAGGTTAAATACCAGGCTAAGGACTGAAAAGCAAATCATTTTACTTTTTAGGGTTTCTGTTTTCTCACCCAGAAAACAAAGGAGCCAGTTAATTGAATGTATGAAATTCTGGAGCTAAAAGAAATATGTGCCAGTGTTTCAAGTGAATTTAATGTGTACGAACCTTCAAATGCTTTGCTTGGCAAATTACATCAGGAAAACATGCTCGAAGTTGAATTACGACTTCTGACAGGGAGATGGACACTGTCATAGACATAGTGAAAAACAGGAGGAAAAATGTGGAGCTTTGCCGTAAATAGGAGAGAATGCCTACGTGCAATGGACGGCCTGGGCCGGAGGGAGCCAGAGCAGAGAGCTGCAAATCGAGATCAGGCTGAGTGCACTGCAAAGCTCAGGTCAATCAATCAACAAGGACTTTATTCTACTCAGGTTACTTTATTTGTTAAGGGATTCCTAAGGGGGTGCCTGAGATAACATAGCCAAGGATTATAAAGTGGGCTAAGTATAATAGATTGCAAAAATATCCTAGCATCTAGCTTTGTAAGACTAGCAGAGGAAGGGCATCTATAACTAGAGAATGCTTAGGAAATATTTTAAGAATGCTCTGGGGTTCAACTTAAACAATGGGTCTTGGCTGAGATTTGGAAACAGCAGTTGCAGGCGGCAGGGGAATGGTAACCAAAATGGAATTATTCTCTTTGAACAACCAACATTTGAGAAGGGGAGTACAAACTGTTGCAAAGAAGCGCTTTGGCTGTACACCAAGGAAGAATCTTCACATGTTCTCAAAACATAAACAACACTGTGGTATAGTAAGAAGAGTCCCCATAAGACTCATTTCTCCCAGAGACAGAAAAGTGAGGAAAACATGTGAGGCTCTGGACTGCTGTGTCTCTTACACAAATGAGACGTTGGTCAAGTCCAGTGCATTGCCCTTTTTCCTTTGCCTGCCAGGAAGCTGGAAACAGAATTTGGATTTAATTCTAGGGCATACACTAAAAGGGCTAACCTTGTCTTTTATGTTTAAATTACTGCTTTGTCTTTTGCTCTTATCTTAAAAATGTTGCTATATTTGTATCTGTCATTATATGCCACCTCATTCATTCATCTAGTTCAAGGATATTTATTGAGCACTTACCTTGTATGAGACACATCAAGTTCCTTTAGAAGACACAGAATGTGGCTCTGAACTAGCAGGCAGGAGACCTGAGCTTTAATTTCAATTCTGTTTCTGACTCGTGCTGTGTTTCGGTCTTAGGGCTTGATGTTTATATTCAGAATATAGTTCAGACATTTTCCAGCTGAACAAAGGCTCGGGGGCATTTGACTGGTTTTCCTAATAACTCACCCCATCTTCTTCTCTTTTGAGAATGGATTTTCCCCCCAAGGGTCTTTGATCCTACAGCTGCAGACATTCTGGCACCAGGGAGCCTTAAAGGTCAAGGATTGAAGACACACAGAGGTCGATGAAATCAGGGGACATCTTAGTAACTGCTGAGAACCTGTAGGGGAGAGCACTACGGCTTCCAAGATGGATGAATGATGTCACTGGTGGTATAAATAAGTGTGCACTTGCTAGGCTCTGACAGGAATCTAACAGGTGTGCTCTGGAACGATGCTGTTTAGAAGAGATCCTCCAAAGAAAAACAGCCAGAAAACTGTGCTTCCTTCCACCTGTGAGGTCTTCTATTTTATTGCAGACTCCCAAAGATTGAGCAGCGTGGGGTACAAAGGCAAACATGTAAACTTGAGCCTGTTTGCTCATCTGTGGCATAGGGGAGTTGGACCCACTACTGTAATCTTCTAGCCCGTCTGACTCGAATTGTCCATGGTTTTATGGCTATCAATTCTCTTTTCATCCTCTCACTCCACCACTCCACCCAGAGAGTTGCCCTTACTGTACTCTTCAAATACAATAAAAAACAGTCTGCAAATAAAGACAGTGAAAATACTTGTATAATGGCAATACTGAAAGACAAGATTGAGACCCGCTTATGTATTGAGTCACATCAAAACCTTTCTGGATAGCTGGATGTGGTTATCACTTTTCAAAATATATCACTTCCTTCAGAACATATCCAAATCCACAATAAACTATGTTTACACAATTCTACTATGTATGCATATATGAACCCAAATTCCCATACTGCTTAGCACAGTGATGTGTATCTAATAAACGTGAAAGTATCTGAGTAACTTTTAAATCTAAGAAATAGCTGACAAGTATTTTTATTTTACATCAGTAATTTACATGTAAAACAAATATCTAGGAGAATAAAGGCACAAATACAGAGACAGCACAATTCCTGCCCCAAAGAGTTTATTAATTTAGTGGAAGTGCATAAAAATGTAACCAGCACTGTGTACAAAACATCTAATAGGTTCAATAGTATTTAAAATATGCACATATTAAATGCTACAAGCTTATTTACAATGAATATTAATATTGGACACCACCCACAATGTTAGGTGCTGAGTATGCAAAATGGTAGTAAATATCTCTGCGCTTGATATCCCTATAATCTTCAAAATGATACACAGTTGTGCCTCAGTAAGGGGGCAGGATTTGGACCCCACATATACCAAAATCTGAAGATGCTCAAGTTCCTTATATAAAAGTATTTATGTAAAAGTAGTATTTGCATATAACCTAGGTACATCCTCGTATGTACTTTAAATCATCTCTAGATTACTTACAGTACTTAATACAATGTAAATGCTATGTAAATGATTGTTATACTGTATTGTTTGTGTCATTTTTACTTGTATTTTTTATTTGCTTTAAAAACTATTTTGATCTGTGGTTAATTGAGTCCATGAATGTGGAACCCCTGGATAGGGAGGAGTCATTCTCCAAACAAGTATTGAGCGCTTAGTATATGGAAAACACTATGACAGGCACTTTGCAGGACCGAGACTTAATGCACTGTTCCTGTCTTCAAGGATTTTAAATTTAGTGGGAGTGAAGAAACAGCTAGCAAAGCAGAATTGAAAAGACATATCAGTAAAGAGCTATGGAGAACACTCCAAGGATGGAGTAATTATGCCTGGAATTAGGAAAGCCTTCACAATGGCGTGGCACTTGATCAAGACCTGCAAAGATAATAGCATTTTAATGGTGGAGGCAAAGAGGAAACACATCTCAGAAAGAGAGGTCAATGCGAATAAAAGCGCAGAAGCATGAAAATTAACGCATACTCCGGGAATAGCAAGCAGGCTGGTGTAGCTGGAGCATGGAATCCAGAATGGATGGGGGAAATGAGGCCATGAAGTTAGGATGCAGCCAGCACAGGAGGGGCTTCCGGTGCCGTACTAAACCTAGTCTGAGCAAGTGGAGCTAGTGGAGGTTCAAGAAGGCAAGAACAAATCAGAGGCTGCATATTCAATATCAAATATCAATACCTTCTGAAATCAATGACTGCTAAGAAACAATCAAGTAGGGTGCAAAAAATGGCTTCTTCTAAATCAGAAGACCAAGATTGGGAGGCAGTAAGAGGAAGCCTTGTGTGTGTATATATTGACCCTCTTCACCTACCCAGCTCTAATCCGTTCTTTATCTTTCAAAGTGGACATTTCTTCCACAGAGAAGCCTCCCCTTCACCTCAATTGAGCCAGGTCTCTCTGCTGTGTACCCAGGGATCCCTGTACTTTTCCTCTGTGGCTGGTAGCGGATTTTATCATTGTATATTTACCTGTGTTTGATTAATATATATGTCATGCATTGCACTATAAACTATGCGCAAGCAGAGATTATGTTTCTGCTTTGCCAGCCAATTTCTTGGTAGGCTGCCCACTATGCCTGACCCAGAGTATGAAGTAAAATATTTGATAAATGAATGAATGAATAAATGAATGAATGAATAAAATACAGGTGTGGACACAGCGTGTTGGAGCATAATGATGAGAGATGATATCTGGAACCTTATAGGTAGGTGGGGTAGTTTTAAAATATGAATGTAAAATTATTTGATATTGTTCTCCTCAAAAGCTGGAATCAATATTCTTTGCCCTTAAATCTGGGCAGCCTTATAATGAACAGAAAGCAGCAAAATGCTGTGTGACTTCTTATGCCGCTATGTTGGAACCACGTGGTTCTTTTGGGATGTTTGCTCTGGGAGAAGCCAGCTATGATGTAATAGGTATGATCACCCTAAAACCTCCAAGTCAGAGAGCCCACCATGCCAGAGAAGCCATGTACAGGCACTCCAGTTGACAGACGGAGCTCATCTCTGCCAAGAAATGTGAGTGAAGTTGTCTTAAACTCTTTGGACCGACTCCTCTGACAGCTGACATGACATCAGCAATTGCCCCAAGGAGCAAAAAACTTGCCCAGCTGAGCCCTGCCTGAATATCAGACCCATAGAACGCATTTGTATGATAAAATGTTGTTTTATGCCAGTAAATTTGGGATAATTTGTGGCATAGCAATAGTAGCTAAGCTGTCAGCCGAAGTCTCAATAGAATCCCCCCCAATAAACTGTAACAGATGAGGAAATTGAGATCCAGAGAGATTAGCTAATTTGTCCAAGGTTCTAATTTGGCAGCAGTCATGTAAAATTTGGGAACCAGTCTTCTGACCCCTGTGCCATTGCCTTTTTCTCTCTAATACATGATAATTCATTAAGAAATTTTCTATATAATTATACACAGAGTCTAAAGACCATCTCTTTATCATGCCGCATTTGTATCCCCATTGATACTTTCATTCCCGTTGATAATTAAATAAATCTGTCAAACTCCTTTATATATAAACACAAAGTGAACTGTGGCCTTAGTTACGTGGAGTTTACAAACGCTATAGCTAATTTGGACATTTGAATGTAACTACCTCCCAATCAGAGGAAGAAGCATCCTCAAGTATATAAAACACAGTAATATTTCTTCTAAAATTTATGCCATTCTAATCCTTAACTTCCTACATTTTGAAGGCTGTCAGTTCCAAATCCACTGAAAAGAACTTTTCTACTGAAGGAAAAATGCTGCCTCGATTAATATCAACCTTTTCCCCTTCAGAACACGTGCTCGATAGTGATTTATTATGGACAAGCTTCTTCCTGCTCCTTTTGAAAGTTAAATTTTTTTTTAATCCTGCAAGTAGAGGATGAATTCCTCATCTCTTGCCCCAGGCCAATTTAGTTAAGGCTAATCTTCAGGAGAGAGTTTGGGTATTTACAACTCACAAATTGAGGCTGCTTATAACACAAAAGAGAAAAGGATCTTGCTGCTGTGTTTGATGTCAACTGGGAGCTAATCCAAAAACAAATGAGGGAGACCAGCCCATGCAGCCTGTATGGGTAAAGAGCCTTTTAGATCTTGGAACCTCGCAATTATATCATAAATATGGAAATTTTTTCCTTTAAAAAGAGCAAAGATTTGATCCTTTGGTTTGTGGCAATGCCATTATTTTTTTTAAAGACTGAGGAAAACAACAGAGAAATAATCTGATACACTTGCGCTCCATCACTGTATCTCAAAGAAAAATGTGTACACTGATGATTCAAAAGTTAATGTTTACCTTATTGCAACATTTTTCCTATTCATATGTGAAACCATTAATAATTTAAGGAAAGACAAATGTTCAATTCAATTCTATTCTGAATTTCCTTATCGTCATTGCGACTTCACAGATTTCAACAAATGTTAGTTCTTTAAAATCGCACCTGTGATATAGATGGATGTGTACATGGCTTTAAGTGATGTTATGTATTAGGACTCTTAGTTGCAAATGATGGAATACTAAACTCCAACTAGTTTTAATAGAAGGGGTTGATTGGCTCACATAACAGAAAAGTACACACTCAGATCTTGCTTCAAGCCCAGCTAGAAGCAGAGACATATGCTTTTCTCTTCAGACTGTCTCACTCAGCTGTTTTCCTCTGTGTTGGTCCCTTTCTCAGGCTGATTCGATGCAAGTAAGGAAAGAAGATCTCCGGCAGGTCTCATCTTACATTTGAGCAGCTTCCAAACCCAGCCGCATTCTGGATCAGAAACAGTTCTGGGGCTGATTCTGTTTGGTCCATCTTGAGTCTCAAGCCCACTCTTGCGGAATTCTATTTGGTACTAATGATGTGTTTTAGAACCTACCTAAGTAGTAGTTAGATTTTAGCGTAATTTATTTTAATGAAAACTCTTGCTCTAAAAGAAGTGTGCAAGATGGCATGCCAAGTTACACAGCTCAACTTTCCAGAAACTCTGCTTTTTTCTTAAGCTATTTTCCCATACATAGCTTACCTTCTTTTCAATCCCAAATTTACCAAAAGTATAATCTATATTTACTTATTCCCCTTTCTTGCTGTAATATTCCTGCCTTCTAATTTCACTTCTCTATAAAATGGCTTTCGCAAAGATCACTTGTCACCTCTCACAGGCAATTCACTTTTTTTAAAAAAATAGAGTCTCGCTCTGTCTCCCAGGCTGGAGTGCAGTGGTGCCAGCTCAGCTCACTGCAACCTCCACCTCCTGGGTTCAAGCAATTCTCCTGCCTTAGCCTCTCAAGTAGCTGGGATTACAGACACCCCACCAAGATGCCCGGCTAGTTTTTGTATTTTTAATAGAGACAGGGTTTCACCATATTGTCCAGGCTGGTCTCGAACTCCTGACCTTGTGATCCGCTGGGCTCGGCCTCCCAGAGTGCTGGGATTACAGGTGTGAACCACCGCACCCGGCCCACTGTCATCTTTTTGGTGCTTCTCTTATGTGTCCTCTTGGCAGCATTTGCCACTGTGAACCACTCCTTTCTATTTTCTTGAATCTCTCCTCCTGAAGCTTGTGCTCTTTTCCTGTGTCACACGGTCTTCTTTGTTTTCTTTACTAACTTTTATATGATGAGCACAGTCCCCAAATGCAGGTGTTCACCAAAGTTCCATCTTCAGCTTTCATTTCTTCTAACTTTGTTGTCTCTCACTGGGCAACCTCATCCAATTCCACGGCTCCCATAGTCACCTATTGGATGTTGATTTTAGCGTCTGTGAGTCCAGTTTTGTTTCTGTTCTTAGGTGTTATACAATAGTTTTTGAATCTCTGTTCCTCTCTTCCATCACCTTCAACTCAGCATTATCAGAAGGAAAGATTAATTTTCCCCAGCTGGTTCTTTGTGTCCTACGACATGTCACCGTCATTCTTCCAAGTTAACCCAGACAGAAGAAAATGGAATAATTATCACTGTTTATTCTCATCTCATATCCAATTGGACCTCCAGAGGTGCCAGCCCCCACTTTTTCATCCCCACTGCCACCATCTAGTTTCGACCCTCATTCGCTCTCCTCTTATGATAGAATTCTGATTTTTTATTTACTATATCTAAGTCACCTGAATGAAAACACTTTTTAATACTCTAAAAATTATTTCTGCCATCATGTGTTATAAATTCAAACTACTTAACATTCAAGGCTTTCTAAGTTCATTGCCACGTGTCCATTTTCGGCACTCTGGTCGGGCCACACCGTGCACCCTTCACAGCTCTACTCATGTTAATCCTCCCATTTCAAAAGTGCTCTTTTCCTCACCTGCCAATTCCCTGCTCAACCTTTAACATCCACCTAGGGTAGACAACAGTGTTGTTCATCATATTTTCGGTGCTCCTCCTTGTATTTTATATTTTATTTTTATATTTTTGTGTTAGAATCATCTTTCCACCATGGCACTCCTCCTTCTAAACATATGATGGATCACATGCTCCCTCCCTTCTATCCAGCAGAGTTATATGGCTTGCTTTGGTGAACAAATGTAAGTGCAATTGACACACGTCACTTCTGGGCAGAAGCTTTAAGATCTTGTATGAAACTGTCTATTTTTTCATTTTTCTTTGCCAAAATGTCAGCAATACTGCAGATAATAGTTTCTCTGACAGTCTAGAGAAAAGATGTTAGGGACCAGAGCCCACACCCAAACCATCATGGGCATGTAACATGAGCAAGAAATGCATGTTGGTTGTTTGTGTAATAAAAAGTCTGACTGGACACACTGGCTAATGCCTGCAATGCCAACATTTTGAGAGGCTGAGGTTAGCAGATTGCTTTAACCCGAGAGTTCAAGACCAGCCTGGGCAATATGGCAAAACTCTGTGTCTGCGAAAAATACAAAAATTAGCCGGGCACAGTGGCATGTGCCTGTGGTCCCAGGTACTTGGGAGGTTGAGGCAGGAGGATCACTTCAGCCCAGGAGGTTGAGGCTGCAGTGAACCGTGATTGTGTCACTGTACTCTGGCCTGGGAGACAGAGGGAGACCCTGTCTCAAAATAAAATGGAATAAAATTAAAATAAAATTAATTAAGATTAAAAAGTCTGATTCCAGCTGGTCACGGTGGCTCACGCCTGTAATCCCAGCACTTTGGGAGGCCGAGGTGGGCAGGTCATCTGAGTTTAAGAGTCCGAGCCCAGACTGACCAACATGGAGAAACCCTGTCTCTACTAAAAATATAAAAAATTATCTGGGTGTAGTGGCACATGCCTGTAATCCCAGCTATTTGGGAGGCTGAGGCAGGAGAATGGCTTGAACCTGGGAGGCGGAGGTTGCAGTGAGCTGAGATCACACCACTGCACTCCAGCCTGGGCAACAAGAGTGAAACTCTGCCTAAAAAAAAAAAAAAAAAAAAAAAAAAAAAAAAAAAAAAATACTGATACAATTTTTTTATTTTGGAGTTTGGATATTTT
>CAUYLG010014230.1:0-21588 GCA_963573385.1 Cacajao melanocephalus | reverse complement strand
TCTCTTATTCCTTCCTGTCTCCATTGTTAAGCACAATTATTGGCATAAAAGGGGTTTTTAATACCCATTTTTAGACTGCATTCTAGCCTGGGCAATAGAACAAGAATCCCGTTCTCTCTCCCTCTTTCTCTTCCTCTTTCTTTCTCTCTTACATTCTTTTTTTTTCTTTCTTTCACTCTTTCTTTCTTTCTTCTTTTCTCTTTCTTTTTCAAAAATAAAAAAAAAAGAAAAAGAAAAATACAACAGACTTTGGGGATTTGGGGGAAGGGTGGGAGGGGGGTGAGGGATAAAAGAGTACAAATAGGGTGCAGTGTATACTGCTTGGGGGATGGGTGCATCAAAATCCTACAAATCACCACTAAAGAACTTACTCATGTAATCAAACACCACCTATTCCCCAAGAACCTATGGAAATAAAAAATTTTAAAAAGAGAAAAACATTCATGAATCCATTTGTTTGTCAGGTCACTTTCAAAATATTTTTCCTTATAGCTTAGTTCAAAAAAGAGCTCTTGTGCTAATGAATTTTTTGGTTGTTTTTAAGTTATGGTAAGATATACTTAACATAAAATTTACCATTTTAGTTATTTTTAAGTGTACAATTCAGTGCCCTTAAGGGCATTCACTTATGAATAAGATGGTTGTATTCATCACCCCAAACAGAAACTTCTGTACCCATTAAACATTAACACTCTATTTCCCCCTTCTCCAGCCCCCTCCCCAGCAAAAGGTTGGCTTTTGCTTCTTGTGAATGCCTTGTCTTTGAAACTAGATTTTTAAGACTCTTGAGAGCAGTTGGGCAACACAACTCAAATGTCTTTGTGTCCTCAACACTGCCCAACTTAGGGTTAAGCACTTATTGAGTGCTCACTATTCCTACCAGGTGGAGGAACAAATGTTGGAGGAAGGATCAGATACCCTTTTCAGAGACTTTGTTTTTTTGTTTGTTTGTTTGTTTTTGAGGCAGAGTCTCACTCCGTCTCCCTGGCTGGAGTGTAGTGGTATGATCTTGGCTCACTGCAGCCTCCACCTCTTGGATTCAGGCGACTCTCCTGCCTCAGCCTTCTGAGTATCTGGGATTACAGGTGCCTGTCACCACACTTGGCTAACTTTTTGTATTTTTAGTAGAGATGGGGTTTCACCATATCGGCCAGGCTGGTCTCGAACCCCTGACCTCAGGTGATCCACCCACCTCAGCCTCCCAAAATGCTGGGATTACAGGTGTGAGCCACTGCCCCTTCTCAGAGATTTTGAGCCTAAGACCAACCACTCTTATCAGGGCAAGAACTTCTCAAAGAAATTCAGAAATCCTAGGGTGTTGGAGGCATACCATAATATTGTCAGGGGTCATGAAGTTAACATTAATGTGAGAATCAGTGGGCATAGGAGTGGTAGGTACCGGGGGTTGAATGGGGAGAAATCCTGCTCTGCCTAAAGTTATTCAAATTCAGATTTTCATAAAACACTCTTTCAGGCAAACATTCCAACCATGGTGGATTCAACCAAGGAATCACAAGTTTGTGAACCTTAATCGAAAGTCTTCCCAATAACTCACCTCCATGAACAGGCTAGATGGTATAAAATCTGTAGAAGCAATTCTGGAAAATCAAGCCTTGTACAGAGCTCCCGAAGTGAGCCTCATTCATGTGCCTCCATGAAAGGTAGTGCTTACAATCTCTGCTCACCCATCTAAGGCTGGACCACACAGACTGGGAGGAGTCCTTCTTTAACTCTCAGAAAGTCACTTAAAAAAACAGCGTTGTCCTTTCCTTGACACATCATATACTGTCCTCTTTCTGAACCTCTCAATATTGACCATATATCATTGCTGGTGACATTAAAAATCTGTTTCCAAGATTTAACAATATGATGCCTGCCCTATCCTCAGGTTTTTTGTTTGTTTGTTTTTGTTATCTTCCCAGTACAGTTCATAGAGTTCCTCTGATCTATCCACTATCTCTCTTATAAGACATATAGTGTGCATAGAGACTCAGTTATCTAGGGATAGGTGTCAGGCCATTGTAGTAAAGGAGAGAGTTGAGCCATAAGGGTATAGAGAGTAGAGAGAACATGAAAAGGTACATGCTGCCCCTGACCTTGGCATCTCTTGCCCCAGGCTCTGTAGCCCATACAGAGCACCAGACACCCTCATGTGAACATTGAATCACCACAGTAAGCCTCTCTAAAAACAGATAAAGGTCTGTGATGCTATCCCCGTCTTGTGGAACAGGAGGGCTTTGTGATGCAATCTGGTGGTTTGTATCCCTCTTCTGTGAGGCAGAAATGACAAGGTGTAGAATCTGGAGGCATTAGGCTTCAAGACAGTGAAAGACTAGGGAGAGGGATGGCTAGTGAGGTTTAGATCATGTTGAGTCCTACCTTTGTTTTGTGGGATGTTGGATATCCCTTATACACCTATGGATCCATCTGCATTATTGCACTAATTATTTGGCAAGTGAAAAAGAGCCGCCAAAAATTAAGGTTGGGACCTAACAGGAGCTGTTGCCGGGTAGGGAAACACTATGACCATGGCTAAATTGATATGCCTCAAACGAGACTTTACCCCCCAGCTTTCTCTTGTTACTCTTACTCCTTGCTTTTTTAAGGGGGTTTCCTCACTGGATACCAGAAGAGCTCCCAATTTGGGTAATTATTCCAGTTGGGGTCATTTAGAGCCACTTGATGGCTGAACTCCTTTGGCTTCTAGACCCATCCATTCTTTAATCTGTTCCACTTTTCCTCCTGTCCCATCCTAAAGTCCCCACAGAACTTATCAAAAGAATGGGGGTGGGAGGCATGGAGTATGGAAGAGCCTGAAAGTGAGTCAGAAATAAGCAAATAAGGAAAGTCTTGGGGTGAAAAAGAATACAGAAAGGAAAGGTAGAAGAGTATATAAAATTGAAACACAGAAAAAGACTGGGAAATGTTTATGAGTTTAGTTTCATTTTAGATATGGGAAAATGGGGTAGCAGCTTTATGTTTAATGCTTTTGTCTTTAAGTGTCACCGAAGAGTCAAACAAAAGTCTACAGATATAACATCAAAAGGTAAAGTCCCAGTCTCTCCTCTGATTCACTTCCACTGTGGGTAAGGTTCCCATGGATCCTGGCCCTCTATGACCCCTGTGCTAAGAGCCAGGTGCTCTAACCACTGCAGGCTCTAGTACCCCCATGGGACAATTTCTCATGAAAGACTTCCTTGGGTGGAAAATCAAAGGATTAAAACAATTTTCTGTCTTATCCTCCTGAGAATAAAGAATGAGGAAGTAGGGCAAAAGTCCTCCACTGAGTCATTTACTAGTTTTACAACCCTGTGGAAGTCACTTCAACTCTCAGTCTTGTTTTCCACAAAATGGGCATCTGATGATCCTTCCTCAACTCCCAGTATGATGGTGAAGAACAAATGAGACGAGATCCAGAACAACACATTGTAAATGGTTAAGTTCTACACAGATGTGACTTCATGTTCTGACTCTTGGGGGTTTCAGTATCCTCTCATTAAAAGGCCTTCAACTTCTTATAGGATGTCCATGAATCCTCTTCTGTTCCACATAACACTATCTCCTGTTTCCTCAGCTAGGAGAACTTCCCAGGAAGAAGCCGAGAAGTTGTGGAAGCTGCTCTTTCTCATGAAAAGGTAATCTCTTGTTCTTTGCAGTCTCCCAGCTGCTAGCCTGGTCTGTGATCATTTCTCAGCTTGGCTTGGGGTAGAGATGAGAAGAGGGATAATGGCTGGGAGGCAGACATACACAGCGGAGGCTGGCTCACTAGTTGACAGAGTTGATGGGACCTGGGGGCTGGGCCAGACATCTCAGGAGGGAAGAGTCGCCCAATTCTGCTTTGGGCTAGGGTCACAGTAGTTCTGGAATTCAGGCCTGTACTAGCGCATAATTCATAAAAGACTCTACATGGGGTTGCATTCAGCCATGAGGTAAGTTATCCAGTCAAGAGGAATTCTGGATAAAGAAGTCATCCCTGTCTTATTCTCTTTGTTCTCTCTCCGCTGAGTCTGACTGGACTCTGCTGACATTACCTCCTTTGGTTCTGTCATTAGGGAGACAGCCCTCAGATGGCAGCCTATCATCTTATCTTCTTCTTAATAATTCCAGAGGACAGGATTGATTCCCAAAAGTTGTTGGGTACATCAGCAGGGATACCAAATAGCCCTCAGAATGCAGAGGTCCTACATGAACTTCAAGCTCAAATACCAGGCTTTGGCTTTCTTAGCCTCAAATGAAACTGGTCCGGGTTCTAACTGGTGATGTTCCTGGTGATGCACCATCAGCTAACCACCTGGCTTGTTGCTCCTAGTTCAGCTTTTCAACAAGGTCAACAGAGAACTGACCCCAGTTCTCAGCCCTCTCTGAGGGCTGTGCCCTCCCATGGGTTTTCTGAAGCCTTGCCCAACAAGCTCCAGACCTTCAACCCAGCCCACCTTGCCAAATGGCATTTTGTTTTTCTTTTCTTTTATTGCTTTTTATTATATATATATATACATATATATATATATATATATATATATTTGAGAGAGAGAGTTTCACTCTTGTTGCCAGGCTGGAGTGCAATGGCACGATCTCGGCTCACTGCAACCTCCACCTCCCAGGTTCAAGCAATTGTCCTACCTCTGCCTCCCGAGTAGCTAGTACTACAGGCATGTGCCACCATGCCTGGTTAATTTTTGTATTTTTAGTGGAGACAGGGTTTCACCATGTTGGCCAGGCTGATCTCGAACTCCTGACATCACGTAATCCACCCATCTCAGCCTTCCAAAGTGCTGGGATTACAAGTGTGGGCCACTGTGTCCGGCCTCCAAATGGCATTTTCTTAGGAAGAAAAGCAGAGAGGTAGACAACAAAAGAGTGTAGGCCCCAGGATTTTCAGGACTAGGAAAGGACAGTGCCAACCCTGTCCCACACTCTTCTGAGAAGGTAGATGTCACTCCATGATTAATGTTTGTCATGTTTCTCTTCCCAGCCAGGGCTGGCTTCCTCAGGAAGGAAGTGTGCGGCGAATCCTGTGTGCAGATCCCTGCTGCCAAATCTGCAATGCTATGGCTCTGGATATTCAGCAATTGCTAGCGAGTAAGAACAGCCTGATCTCCCTGACTTCACTGGGGCCATCACGGGGCTCCTCTTGCCTAGAGGCTTTGTCCACATCTAGTGCGTCTTTTGAGCAGAGTCAGGATCTGGGTTCTGAGAAATCCAAAGAGCATTCACTGGCATCTGTAACAACAACACTGTCACAATTAACGGATCAGAAATCTTTAACCCAGTCAGAAACCCAGCCAGCTGGTACAGACAGCATCCGAGATTCCTGGGCTGATCACTTTCAGCGAGGTCAGGGATCTCAAGTCCCTGCTGTGTCCCAGGGCATGGGACCTCTGTCTTCAAACTTTGAGAAGCATGGAATTCCTCTGAGCCAGCAGGAGAGCGAGAAAAACAACTCCAAATTTGTCCTGGAGAACCAAGGTCAGGACAAATTTGAATACTAGATTCCCTTTCTTTCCCTGAACCCAGAGGTCCCAAACCTAAAACAACACCCTATGACCCTGCATTCCTTTAAACTGCTATTGCAATGTCCAAAAGGTCCTGAGAAATCTTCAAGTACAAGGATATTAATGCACATATTCCCACAATTGAGGGCTCCCAAGATCCGTGGAGGAGTTTCTGTGGCAGCTTATGCCACACTGCTTCTAATATTACAAAGGGTGGAAAACAGACAGACAAATAGCCATTTCTTTCACCCTGAATGCCATCTCTAAGGCCTCTGTTGAAGAGATGAGCTTCCATCCCCTTGACTCTAGGTTTCATGGGAGGCTAGCTGGTCCACTCTAGCTTTCAGGATTTTGAAGGATCCACTATGGACTCAGAGCAGAAAAACTGCAGAAAAATTCCTGTGAACAAATCCCAAACCCCATGGCTCTAGCTCCACCCTCTCCCCTCTTTCAGCTTCTAAGTGGCCTCTGTCCATTTCCTGGGGGTGCACTGAGGCCTCAGCGTGCCACATCTGTAGCTACCTTACTGTGGTTTCTCTTTTGTACACAGTAAGTTCCTGGTCTGCCTTTAGAGATCTCCATAACGGGAGCCCTTGGCCCCTTCTCTTCAATGATTTCTCCTTCATCTCTGTACTGAAAATCCTCCCCTCCTTCCCCACCTTTTCCCCCACATTCTCCATCTGACCATTGAGAAACCCAGATCAATGTCCTGTATCTGACTCAGGCTAAGTGAAAGCCTTAGAGTGGCACCTGCTGTAGAGGCAGCTCCAGCTTCAGTGGAGTTTGCCAGCTGTTGTCCAGAGATCTCTGTAGATGCAGGAAATCATGTGATGCAAGCCCTGGGACATGTTGCAGACTTTCCCACTAGATCTAGGACCTCTTTGATTGGGGAAGTCCATGTCAGTCCTCAAGAGGGAGGCAGCATTCTCCTAGAGCATGCCTAGAGGCTGCTAGGATTCCACCTCCAGGAGCAATTGAAATAGAGGGTTGATTTACCATTGCTGGGACCTGATCCAAAAGATCCAGCAGTCTATCTAGTTGCTCTTGTGACCTGATGACCAGTAATCTCTGCCCTGGAACAGCACAGCCCTGACCTATGGGAGTCTCCCCAGCATGGAGCACTAGAGGCTAGTGGGAATAGTGGCCTGCCCTAATCCACTGTGGCAGCAGGGCCAGTCCACAATTGTTTCCTCAGGCCAAGGTAATGTTGCAGAGCCAATAGATCACGTGTGGGGAGCTACAAATAGATTACAAATGTGGGAAGATCTGCTAGGGCATTGTCCCTACCCACATCTGCCATTGCTGGGACTGCAAATCACTGGATCTGCAGTATTCCAAGGGCCTGGGCAGCAACTTGGTGCCCCTGTCCTCTAGAAAGCAAACACCTGGACCTGGGAGTGACACATATCAGCCCCTACACAGATCAGGAAGGGACACTCTCAATACCAACAGGCCCTGACCAGCAGCCACAGGCCTTACCAGATGCTGTTACTGATGATCCTGAGCTGCCCAGAGCCTGTCCCATGAAGTGACTGAGAAACTTGAGACAAGTTTTGGCCTTTCTGTCAGGGCTGCCTGCTCTCTATTATGTGGCTCGTTCCAGGGCTGTGGTCCAGGCAATCACTCACCAATCCACAATCACAGACTGAGCCCATCAGAGCCACTGATTCAGTCTTATCTGAACAGCAATATATAAGCCCTGGGCCACGCTTTCAAGACACCAATGAGGCTTGTGTAGATAATGTACAAGTGTTCTGGACTGAAATACAAGCTGATGGAGATGGTACCACTAGAGAGGCAGACAGATCCTCACAGCCCCTAATCACTCAAGTCACCCATCTTAGCCAAACTCAATATCTACCTGAAAAAGGAATTCATTGAGACACATTTGGGAAGTTCCAAAAGATGAGGGAGTCCAGGGAACAAATTTCGACTATCCCAAATAATATCTCCACTCAGGGATCCTTTAGGAGTCTAAGATTGCTAAACCAAAGAAAAACGTTGCTCCAGAAACTCCCTATCCCACTAGCAGGCTCCAATCCTGTACCCTCTGTTTGATTGAGCTTATTCAACTTACTCTAACAGTTTTGCAAATTATTCTTACTTAGTCTTTTTGCCCCAAGTAATCCTGGAGGATGCTCTGGAACTCTCATGTGCCCCAGATCCAGAATGGGTTGGCCTAAAAGAATAGCTTGTAGTTGAACCAAAGACAGTGCAGCGGAGCTACACGCAATCTAGTTCCAGAGCAGTACCCCATTCCCACTGGGATTCTGGGATCTCATACCCAGTGGGGGCATGACAGAGGCCCAGGTATTTTGTGTGCAGCTGGAGGCTAGAGTGAACAACCCAGCCTGGAGGGCCCCAAACCTCTTAGACCAGGTCTTTGCAAGAATGAGGACAAGTCCCTGCCCCAGCAGAGAAACAGATGACTCAGTGACATTCAATGACATTCAAAGCAGTTTGGGATCACAGAGAAGGGGGTACAGGATTGGAACTCTCCCCAGCCAGAAAGAACACCCATTCTGCCAAGGTTCAGGGGCAGTAGGGGCACTTCTAAGAAGAACTTCAGAGCTCACAACTTGCCAAATATATCTCCAGGATCTTTCTCAGGTAAAACTTCAGTTTAGCTAAGATGGCTGCCTTGAGCAGGGACTAGCAATGGATCCGTTTGGTTCTGCAGAGCCCCATTTCCATCTTTTCAGGGCTGGCTATGGTTATTTCACCAGCTTCCCTCTACCCTAAGTTCTAAGAGCATCCTCCAGGATTACTTGGGGCAAAAGAACCAGATAAGAATAATTTGCAAAGCTGTTAGAGTAAGCTGAATAACCTTAATCAAACAAGGATTCCTGAGAATGCCAAACTTGGAGTGCCCAGAGCTTAAAGGGCCAAGTTACTGGGCCAAAATTTTGTAAGTACAGTATTTGAAGGGGTAATTTTTTTTTCTGATCCAAAGTTTTCAGGGTTAAATAATTCAGGGCCATATTTTACAGGGCAAAATTTGTAGGGCCACACTTTCTAGGGCCAAGTGTTGCAGGATCTGGTAAGGGCAGTCCATACTCACAAGAGTGCCATCCTTCCAGAAGCTCCAGAAGTTGGCTTGGATAACAAGATGAAGCTGTTTCTGCACTGGATTAACCCTGAAATGAAAGATCAAAGGCATGAGGAATCCATTCTCCTTTCTAAGGCTAAGAGAGTGACCCAAGACAGTACAGAAAACACTGAGAAGAGTCCAACTGTCACCAAAGATCATGTGTGGGGTGCTACAACAGAGAAGACAACAGAGGACCCTGAGGCTCAGCCTCCCTCTACTGAGGAGGAAGGCCTGATCTTCCGTGATGCCCCCCAGTACCTAAATAATCTGTTCTAGTAATACTCCCTTCAGTCCAGCCAATCCTGGGTCCTATGCCCCTCCTACAAATGCTCCAAACTCTGTCCTCAAATTACTTGTGCCACTCAACCAGGAAATCTATCCCAGGTCTCAACTCACCTCAGCAGAAGGCACTGGTTTATACAAGAATACCCATTCCAAGAAAAAGGAGTGCATAGGTTCCTGAACCTCCGCATCCCCCTGAAAAAGGCTTTCATTGTCATTTCCATTAACATGCATGTGAAGCAGGGCATTCTCCAAATATACTTTATACCTTTAAGCAAAGAGCCACCTGTTTGCGCCTCTTCATTTTCAATGCGTTATATGATAGATAGAGAAAGAGAGAGTAAAGGACCTAAAAAGTACTTCTTATGAGGCAGAGAAGCTTAAATCACATTTTATTTCAGATGGGTCAGCATTCCACATGACTCCTCCCAGCCCCACCCTAGAATGTGGATAAAGGGACTTGAACAGACAAGAAACGTGCTTGTTTTAGGGGCACTGAAGGTAAAGGTCAGGCTTTAATTCTTATCACGGTGTCCCATGGTGTGTTGGTCCCAGAGGAGCAATGAGGACATGATGATAGCATAAGAAGCAGTGGCCAGGAGTCTAATGCGTTTTTGGCCCACAGGCAAAATTCATTGCTGGCTTCTATATAGTGTATGCCCACAACCTGGAGGGACTGTCTTTTAGAGTGCCATCGTGCTCCTTCCTTTAGGAGTGTTTATCAAAAGCACACAGCTAAATATGGCAGATGTCAAAATCAGATGACAGAATCTCCCTGTCTTTTCCCTGTTGTTATTGAGATCTTTAAGGGGAACCCACCTGAGAGCCTGCTCTAGTCCTGTGGCCTGTTCCAACCTCCATTGCCTTTCACTTGCATGGAATGAATGCTTCCTAGAATGAAGACTAGTTGATGAGGAGGTCCCTAAACAGGTCACAATAAAAACAACTTTGAGCTGAGTCTTGCATTCAACAGTTCAAATATTCAAGTACTTACTAGGTGTTGGGCACCACGCCAGGCACTAGAGTGATAACAGCAAACAATTCACAGGCCTTGTCTCATGAAGCTCATGAACTCTGGGATAGACAGTCATGTAAAAACCCATTAGAAGCAATAAGGTGAAAGTACATAGGAGGGCACTTAATCTAGTTTTGGGGAATGTTTGTGGTAAGTTTCCTAGGAAAGATATGTAGGCTGAGTTCCAAAGGATGAGCAGGCGCTAGTCTGGAAGGAGGTAGGGAGTGGAGAGGCTTCCCCAGGCTGAGAGTACAACAGGAACAAAGGCACAGCATCAAACAACAGCATGCTGTGTCAGAGAATGGTGACTCACTGGAGAAACCCCTGTATAATTAAAAAAAAAGTACATTAAAATGTTTAAAGGATCAGAATGAGGTTGTCAAGCTGAAGAATGAATGGCATTCATTCACCCATTCTTCACTCCTTCAATAAATACTGAATACCTATGATATGCCAGGCACTTTTATAGGCACTGGGAGTACAGCAGTGAACATAAGAGGGGAAAAAAAAAAAACTGCTTTCGCAAGGAGCTTACATTAGGAGCATGCCTGGGAGGAAGAGAAAAGAAGTATAAATAAAAAACATAGTATATAGAAGGTGACCAGATATATGCAAAAAATCAGGGCAACAGGATTAGAGAAGACTTGAATGGGGGTATAATTTTAAATAAGGAGCTCAGGGCAGGTCTCACTAAGAAATTAACATGTGAGCAAGGACTATAAGGTGATGAGAATAAACCATGTGGGTAAATGAGGAAGAGCATTCTGGTCAGAAATCATAGCTAATGCAGATACCTGGAGGTTGGAGGATGCCCAGCCTGTCAGAAAGAACAAGGAAGCCAGTGAACCTAAAGCAGAGGAATAAAGGGAGAAAGTGGTAGAGGATGACTCCAGAGTGGTAAAGGGCCCCATGGTATAAGGCCTGGTAGGTCAATGCAAGGAAGCTGGCTCTCACTTTGAGTAAACTGAGGAGCTGTTAGGGGGTCTGCTTAGATCTGATTTATGTCTTAAAAGGATCACTTAGGTCATGGTGCTAAAAATAGAGCATTGGGGGTATAGATTTGGATAGAAGCAGGGAGATTAGTTGTAATGTGACTCCAGTAATTACAGCAGCAGAGGAGATTACAGGCATTTAGGTGCTGGATTCAGTTTGAAGGTAGAGACAGTAGGATTTACCGATAGATTGGATGTGGACAATGAGAGGAAAAAAATGTCAAGAATGACACCAATGTTTTTGCCCTGAACAACTGGCAGGATGAAGTTGGCATTAATTGACACAGGAAATACTGACATTGGAGTAGGTTTGGTGTCACTGGGTGATGGGACATGGGGAGTCAGGAGTTCACATTTGTATTGTATGAGATGAATATATGTTGCTTAGACAACTGGATCATTTGAGCCTGGAGTTCAGGGAAGAGCCCAGGCTGCAGGCAGATAGACAGCTAGACAAAGATAAGGTAGGTAGGTAGGCAAGTAGATAATAAAACCATAAGACTAGATATGACCACCAAGGGAGTGAGTGTAAATGAAAGAGATCTAAGGACTGGTCTCCAGGGCTTTTTATCGTTAAAAGATTGAGAAGAGGAGGAGAAGCCCATAGACAGAGAAGACTGAGACACAGCAGCCAGCAAGATAGGAGGAAAGCTAGAAGAGTAGTATACTGGAAGCCAAGAAAGGAAAGTGTTTCAAGGAGGTGACCAACGGAATGAGAAGTTGCCAGTCAGTCAGTTAAGATGAGGACTTGCAGTTGACCGTTAGATTTAACAATATGGAGATCTTTAATGACCTTGAGAAGAATAGCCCCAGGTGAGTGATGGAGGAATAGATGTGACTGGAGTGGATTCAAGAGAGAATGGAAGGGGAACAGTTTGTGACTGCAAGTGTAATCAACTCTTTCAAGGGCTTTTGTTTCATAGAGGTGCAGTAGAGCAGAGTGGGATCCACAAGGAGTTTTTGTTTTTTGCTTTTTTTTTTTGGTTATTTATTTATTTAAGTTCTGGGGTACATGTGCAGATCAGCAGGTTTGTTACATAGGTATACACGTGCCATGGTAGTGGTTTGCTGCATCTATCGCCCCATCATCTACATTAGGTATTTCTCCTAATGCTATCCCTCCCCAATCCCCCCACCCCTTGCTATTCCTCCCCTAGCCCCTACCACCCAGACCCAAGTGTGTGATGTTCCCCTCCCTGTGTCTGTGTGTTCTCATTATTCAACTCCCACTTATGAGTGAGAACATGCAGTATTTGGTTTTCTGTTCTTGTGTCAGTTTGCTGAGAATGATGGTTTCCAGATTCATCCATGTCCCTGTAAAGGACATGAACTCATCCTTTTTTATGGCTGCATAGTATTCCATGGTGTATATGTGCCATATTTTCCTTGTCCAGTCTATCACTGATGGGCATTTGGGTTGATTCTAAGTCTTTGCTATTGTGAACAGTGCCTCAATAAACATACATGTGCATGTGTCTTTATAATAGAATCATTTATAATCCTTTGGGTATTTACCCAGTAATGGGGTTGCTGGGTCAAATGGTATTTCTATTTCTAGATCCTTGAGGAATCGCCACACTGTCTTTCACACTGGTTGAATTTACACTCTCACTAACAGGGTAAAAGCATTCCTATTTCTCCACATCCTCTCCATCATCTGTTGTCTCCTGATTTTTTAATGACCGCCATTCTAACTGGCATGAGGTGGTATCTCAATGTGGTTTTGATTTGCATTTCTCTTATTTTTTTAAGACAGGAGACTCAGTCTATTGGATGGTTGGATGGTGATAGAAAAGATCCAGTCAAGACGGATAAGCAAGACAGCAAAGGGAGAATTTCTGGAAGAATGTTGTGGTTTGGAAGTGAAGAGGTGAGGGCAAGTACCCAAGTCAAGGAGTTGGCTTTTACTAAAGGCAGATATTTTGCTGGTGGTAGACAGAAGTAGAGTTAATGATGGAGGACATCATGGATTAGGAGAAGAAAGAATCTCTCCACATAAAAGAGAGTGTGGGCACAGACCCAGAGGGACGAGTGAGGAGCTGGGAAGGGACACAGCTGTTGGAAGGAGGAATGGTATAAAGAACCAAAGGCAGAAACTGGGGGTGGAGAGGGATTCTGGAAGTTACCATGGAAAGTTTCTATTAGGGCCCGAGCAGTTGGTGGCAGTGTGAGTGTATTGGTGGGCAGGGAAAGGTGGTCAAAGCTGCTGCTGATATCTGTGCAGCAGGTGCTCTGCTCTTGGAACACTGTGCCATCAGGAGAGATCACAGAGAAAGCTCTAAATGCATGGAGCCTGAGCAAGAGCATGGGGCTGGCGATGGAGAAACAGGGCAGGGGTGGCATCCTAGTGCTCAGTGAGGTGAGGGACCAGGGAGGTTATATGGGTGGAAGGAGAAAACAGGGAAGCAGGAAGACAAAGAGGCCTTTGGCCACCCAATATCCCTCAGAGGGTGGCACCTTTGCATTCTACTTCCAACCTACCACAGAAGAGCCAAGAGCTGAAGAAAGGGCAAGAAGTAAAATGACTTCTTTATGACATGTTGTGAGGGACAGTTGGAATGCCTCTAGTTCCCAAGGAAATTCAGGATCACTCACCATCCCACTGTCAAAAGGAGGAGGTGGCAGGACTTTCTTCCTTGGGTAGGACCCCAACATTTAGCACAATGTGTCCACTTCTAAAAGGATGCAGAAAGCCCAGATAGGAAGAAGCATGGATGTGTCTGTCTTCTGAATGCCAATTCTGTGCCTAAGGGACAGGGGCGCAGTCCCTAGATGGCCTCCAGGCCATGGAGGCACAAGGTCTAGGCCTACTGAGCCAACACTTAACAGGTGTTTGCATAAAGCATCTCCAAAGATTAAAGGAGGTTTTGTGTTAAGCACATCCTGCCTGCCTGGCGGGAGTTGGGCAGAGAGCGATGGAGGAGGAAGACATCGAGTGAAAGAAGGTGACTCAGAAGGGTTACAGCAGCATCAGGTCGGAATCCAGGGCCAATGTGCACACATTTTGGTTTACAGTGGGTGAAGCAGGTCCTTCCCATGGTCCCCCACAGGCTCCTACCTGCCCACAGAGATTTTGATTATGGTAATTTCAGGCAACAGGCCACCATGATTGCTTGACTTTTGTACCTGGTCACCCCTAGCAGGGAAGTCATAGAATATGCTGAGTGCAGAAGTGAAATGTGGAAGCATCACTTTGCTTTGTTCAGTCCTGTCATGCCAGTCTCTTGCCAACATGGGACTGGGAGTCCCTGAGCAGGAGCAGAAACTCCTTGTTCTGCTCAAAATTCCATCTTGTTGGAGATCCTCAGACACAAGGGCTCAGTTATCTCCATCGTCCACTCAAATTCTAGTCCCTCTCCTCAGTGGGGCTTAGGGTAAAAGTCTAGAGGGACTAGAGGGACTAGAAGACATCCTCTGTCACTAAATTTCCACATGCTCTGAATCTCATCCTCTTTCAACAGCCTCATTATCCTGTAACTAACCTTCCCATTGTCACCCTATATTTGCCCTTGCCTGTCCAGGCTGAATCCCTGGAAAGATGTTAATAATGGATGAACACAGTAGTGAAAAAGAGCTGTTATAAAAATACTCATATTGTGGTCTTCTTTTAAAAAAATTATTCTTTAGAGCAGTTTTAGGTTTGCAGAAAAATTGAGTGGAAAATACGGACAGTTCCTATATATTCCCCTCCTACCACTGGCCCACATACACACTTTCCTTTATTATTAACATCTTGCATTACAGTAATACATTTATTACAGTTGAGGAGCCAATACTGATAAGTTATTAACTAAAGCCCATCATTTACATTAGGGTTCACTTTTTATGTTATACATGCTATGGGTTTTGACCAATGTATAATGACATGTATCCACCATTACAGTATCATACAGAATAATTTCACTGGCCTAAAAGTTCCCTGTTCTCTGCCTATTCATCCTTCTCTCCCTTCCCCCAAATCCCTGGTAATCACTGATCATTAAAAAAAATTGTGGTAAAAAAATATAACACAAAGCATATCATTTTAGCCATTTTTAAGTGTAGAATTTGGTGGCACTAAATACATTCACAATGTTGTGTGACCATCACCACTATGTATTTCAAACACTTTTTCATCATAATAAACAGAAACTCTGTACCTAAACAATAACTCCCTAATCCTTCCAACAAACCCTGAGACGCTTGTAACCTCTATTCTACTTTCTGTCTATTCTAAGTATCTCATATAAGTGAAATAATACAATATTTGTCCTTTTGTGTCTGGCTTATTTCAGTTAGTGTAATATTTTCAAGGTTCATCCACATTGTAATGTGTCAGATTTTTTTTTTTTTTGAGACAAAGTCTGGCTCTTTTGCCCAGGCTGAAGTGCAGTGGTGTGATCTCAGCTCACTGCAACCTCTGCCTCCCAGGTTTAAGCAATTCTCCTCCCTCAACCTACTGAGTAGCTGGGATTATTGGTGTGTGCCACCACACCTAGCCAATTTTTGTGTTTTTCATAGAGACAGAGTTTCGTCATGTTGGCCAGGCTGGACTCAAGCTCTTGGGCTCGATCGATCCTCCTACCTTAGTCTCCTGCGTAGCTGGGACTACAGGTGTGCACCATCACAACTGGCTGTAAGTCATTTTGAATTGACATGTCTTTTATTCTCAGAGTAAACTGAGAACACAACAGATTTAGGCTCCATGAATGAGGCTTAAACCTTTAAAGCTTAAGGGAGGAAAGGATCAAACCTATATATAAAAGACACCTCGAATAAAAGTGAATGTGGCCCAATATCTAAGATGTGTGCATGGTGTATTTGAGAAATTAATAAATTCAGCTCTAACTTCTAGAGAAACAAGTGATAGTGGTTAGTGATTGATATGCTTTGGTTGTGTCCTCACCCAAATCTCATCTTGAATCGTAGCTCCCATAATTCCCACATGTTGTGGGAGGGAGCTGGTGAGAGATAACTGAATCACATGGGCGGTTTCCCCTATACTGTTCTTGTGGTAGGGAATAAGTCTCATGAGGTCTGACAGTTTTAAAAGGTTCCCCCTTTGCTTGGCTCTCATTCTCTCTTGCCTACCACCATGTAAGATGTGGCTTTGCTCCTCCTTGCCTTTCACCATGACTGAGAGGCCTCCCCAGCCATGTGGAACTGTGAGTCAATTAAACCTCTTTCCTTTATAAATTACCCAGTCTTGGGTATGTCTTTATTAGCAGCATGAGAACAGGCTAATATAGTGATGGATAAAAACAAGTGCCTAAGTATTCTTAGCTAATGCAATAAGACACAAAAACGAAATAAAAGGTATACAGATTGGGAAGGAAAAAAATCAAACTATCTTTGTTCACAGATGACATAAGCATCTATGTAAAACCATAGCAAGAACAGACAGAAAAATCTTCTGAAACTGATAAGCAATTACAACAAGGTTTCAAGATACAAAGTTAATATACAAAAGCCAATCGTTTTCTATATGCTAGCAATGAACAAATGAAAGTTGATGTTAAAAACACATTTGCATCGGCAAGAAGAAAAATACATAGGTATAAACCTAACAAACTATGTACCAGATCTTTATGAGGAAAACAAATAAATATATGCATATACAAAACCCTGATGAAAGATATCAAGGAAGAACTAAATAAATTGAAAGATATTAACATTCATGAATAGAAAGACAATATTGTCAAGATCTCAGTTCTTCACAGCAAGCTATTTTATGGATATTGACAAATTGCTTCTAAAGTTTATATGGAGAGGTAGAAGTGGACTGACACTACTCAACTTGAAGACTTATTATAAAGCCACAATAATCAAGACAGTGTGGTAGTGTTGAAGAACAAATAATGGAACACAGTAGAGAGCCCAGAAACAGACCCACAGAAATAGAGCTGATCTTTGACAAAGGAGAAAATGGTGCTGGAACAACTGAATATCAATATGCAAAAATGAATCTAGACAGAGACCTTACATCCTTTACAAAAATTAATTCAAAATGGATCATAGACCTAAAAGTAAAACAGAAACATAAAAAACCCCAAAAGATGACATAAGAGAAAACCTAATTGACCTTGGGTACAGTGATGACTTTTTATGTATAACATCAAAGTCATGATTGGTGAAAGAAATAACTGATAAGCTGGACTTCATTAAAATGAAAAATGTCTTCTCTCTAAAAGACAATGTCAAGAGAATGAGAAAACACACCACGTACTGGGAGAAAATATTTGCAAAATATACATTTGATAAGGGACTGCTATCCAAAATATATAAAGCACTCTTAAAACTCAACAATAAGAACTGAATTTTAAAATGAGCAAAAGACTTGGACACCTCACCAAAGAAGGCATACAGATGGCAAGTAAGCATATGAAAAGATGTTCTACACCATATGTCGTTAGGGAATTGCAGATTAAAAGAAGACATGACTACATAGCTATTAAAATGGCCAAAACCCAAAGCACTGACAATAGTAAATGCTGACAAGGATGTGGAAGCAACAGGAACTCTTGTTCATTGCTGGTGGGAAAATAGTACAACCACTTCGGAAAATGGGTTGGTAATTTCTTGTAAATCCTAAATATATTCTTGCCATATGATGTAGCAAGTGAGCTTCTTTGTATTTACCCAAATGAATTGAAAACTTATAGTCACACAAAAACCACATGGATGTTCATAACAGCTTTACTCACGATTGCCAAAACTTGGAAGCAACCAAGATGTCTTTCTATAGATGAATAGATAAACTTTAGTATGTCCATACAATGCAATATTACTCAGAATTTTTAAAAAAATGAGGTATGAAAGCATGGAAGGTGGTCTTTGGGTTGAGTCCATGTCTTTGCTATTGTGAACAGTGGTGTGCACCTGTAGTCCCAGTTACTTGGGAGGCTGAGGTGAGAGGATCACTTGAGTCCAGTAGGTCAAGGCTGAGTGAGCCATAAGTATACCACTGCACTTTAGCCTGGGTGGCACAGTGAGATCCTGTCTCAAAAAAAAAAAAAAAAAGAAAGACATGAAATAATCTTAAATACATACTGCTAAGTGAGAGAAATCAATCTGAAAAGGCTACATACTGTATGATACCAATTATATGCCATTCTGGAAAAGGGTAAAACTATGGAGACAGTAAAAGGGTACGTGGTTGCCAAAAGTTAGGGGGAGGGATTAATGAATAGGTCGAGCACAGAGAATTTTTTTTTGGGACAGTGACACTATTCTACATGATACTACAGGGGTCGATTTACACTTATCAATATATATATATATATATATATATATATATATATATATACACACACAAACACACATATAATTTATAAATATATGTATAATTAATATATATTATATAAAAATAAAAAAGAACCATAGAGTGCACATTCCCCCAAGAGTGAACTATAATGTAAATGATGGACTTTGGGTGATAATGATGTGTCAATGTAGGTTCATCAGTAGAAACAAGTTTAGGACTGTAGTGTGGGATGTTGATAGTGGGGAAGGTTTTGCAGGGTTGGGGGCATATGCAAGCCTTTTGTACTTTCCACTTAATTTTACTGTGAACCTAAAACTGCTCTAAAAAATAAAGTTTATTAATTAAAAAACAAAACAAAGACAAATACCTGGTGAGAAAGACTGGCCTCCCTTGTGCTGGAGGAAGTCCTAGGAAGAAGAAATTGTAAACAAATGAAGTGACAAAGATGTTACAAATTATGCCTAATGATTACTTATTTGATTGAAAACTGGGGATTTCTGCCTTCTTAACAAGGATGAAAAGTCAGAGAACTTGTGGTGAGGACTCAAAAAGAAACTTAAAAAGTGATATAAGAAGGTAGAATAGGGTCATCTGGCTATAAGAACTTAAAGAAAATGAAGGCAGATTATAGCCTGAATCTTTCCTTGGTACTGTCACAGCCAAAAACAAAACAAAACAAACTAAAAAACTCTCTAGATGTATCTATAAGGTAGTAAGATATATGCAGGCAGTGTGTGTGTGTGTGTGTGTGTGTGTGTGTGTGTGTGTAAAACACACACATTTCTCTGCAGAGAAATTGCTTATTTGTAAGGGTAAAGTGGGAGGCAGAGGGAGCTGTTCTGCAGCAGGAGAAGGAGAAGACATTCATATGGCCAAGAAACATGAAAGAAAGCTCAACATCACTAATCGTTAGAAAAATGCAAATCAAAACCACAAGGAGATGCCATCTCATGCCAGTCAGAATGGCGATTATTAAAAAATCAAGAAACAACAGATGCTGGCCAGGTTGTAGAGAAAAAGGAATGCTTTTACACTGTTGATGGCAGTGTAAATTAGTTCAACCATTCTGGAAGACAGTGTGGTGACTCCTCAAAGGTCTAGAAGCAGAAATACCATCTGACCCAGGAATCCCATTACTGGGTACACACCCAAAGGAATATAAATCATTCTATTATAAAGATACATGCATGCATATGTTCACTGCAGCACTATTCACAATACCAAAGACATGGAATCAACCCAAATGCCTATCAATGGTAGACTGGATAAAGAAAATGTGGCACATATATGCCATGGAATACTATGCAGCCATAAAAAGGGATGAGATTATGTCCTTTGAGGGACATGGATGGAGCTGGAAGCTGTTATCCTCAGCCAATGAATGCAGGAAGAGAAAACCAAACACTGCATGTTCTCAATTTTAAGTGGGAGCTGAACGATAACACATGGACATACAGTGGGGAACAACACACACAGGGGCCTGTCACAGAGGGCTGGGAGAGGAAGAGCACCAGGAAGAATAGCTAATGGATGCTGGGCTTAATGCCTAGGTGATGGGTTGATCTGTGCAGCAAACTACTGTGGTGCACATTTGCCTATGTAACAAACCTGGAACTTAAAGTTGAAGGAAAAAAAAGAGAAGGAAAAGAAGAAATAAGAAGGAATTTAAGGAACCTCCCTCCTTTACCTCTCTCTATAAGGATAAGTAGCTGAGAAAGTCTGATGAGCAGCCTCCCAATCAGCTGCAACCAGAGTTCTCTCATACTGCTATGTTATATGCAAATGTAAAAGATGGGCCTTTGCTTTCATTTGACTCTTGATATGGGAGTGACAACTTTTTGGAAGACTCAAAAGTATATGACAGTGATTTCCTATTCAAAGTGAGAGAGCTTCATTAGTCAAAAACAAAGTAAAAGAAGCCTCTGAAAGGGAGGATGGGTGGAAGAAACCACAGAGGGTTCAATAGGTAGAAAACAAAGCCCCAGTTTTTCATAGATATCAGTACAGAGGAAAACATGTCGAGATAGTTCTCACTGCCTTTCACACTGCATATGTTTTATATATATTTGTTGAACAAATGTTACAAAGATGACTGGACAATATAACATGTTTGAGATAATAGTGTCAGGATTCTTTTTCTCAAATTGGGCCAGAAAGACTGATCAAATCAATTCTTCAAAACTCAATTCCAGGAACTACACAGTCTCCAGCTCATCACACCCACTCTGCTTCTCCAAAAGTAACTGTGAGCCAGAACTGTGAGTCAGGGCTAGCAAGGATGAGAGCAGGTAACCCATACGCTAACTGTGGGTGATTTTTCTGATCACAGAGGGAAGCTATAACATTTTGGAATTTAACCAGTTTCCACGACCACAATGATTAGAAAAGAGAGACCATCACTACCAAAATCAACAGTCCCCTGTATTTATGTTGTATCCTTTAGACTTGTGGCAGGGCACAAATAGGAAGATTTGAAAATGCATATCCTCTGTCTTGGGTCTAAGCTGGAGAAATTTAGCAACAGTATCTACACATACAGGTGAAAAATTTCAGAGTGCTTGACAATTGGTTCCTGAAAACAAGTGCCTGAAGAATTGTTTGAGAGACTTATGAAAAGCCATATACTTAACAAAGAAGTTGACCAGACACAAGGGTATGGAAAACCAACAGAACCAGGGTCTGTTAAAAGTACAGAATGCATGGCACAAATTCTGAGCTCACTGTTCACACCAGCATCAATCTTGAGACTTTCAACAAAAACCATCAAAAGGAGTTCCTATCCTCTGTGGTCTTTGAGGAGATCCAAGCCCCAAGGGGTCTGATTGTTCTCCAGTGACTGGCTGTTGCTTTAGGAATCCAGTGCCTCACTACAGTGCTCCTGGAGCCTGTTCCTACTCAGCCATTCTGTCACCTGGCAGTAGCCTACAGACTATTTTTAGTTTCCATATTTGTAGACCCTGAAGGGGTCTACCTGGTACCTCCCTACCTCTCTTCATTACCTCTGTTTGTCCAAGAAAACAGTCACCTAAACTGCACAGGCTACACTCAGTAAATGTTTATAAAAGAAGCAAACAAGTAGATGGTGATACATGGGGTGTAATAATTGCATTAAATGGGGACTAAATCTGCTCATTAGGGACCTAGCGCAGAGAACAGGGAGTGCCTCTTCATTTTGCTGAAAAGCTTTGCTTCCTAAGTGCAATCCCACCAGATGGTGTGATGTCCTTTATTTTTAATTTTAATTTTTATTTTTTGAGACGGAGTTTCGCTCTTGTTACCCAGGCTGGAGTACAATGGCGCAATCTTGGCTCACCGCAACCTCCGCCTCCTGGGTTCAAGCAATTCTCCTGCCTCAGCCTCCCGAGTAGCTGGGACTACAGGCGTGTGCCACCATGCCCAGCTAATTTTTGTATTTTTTAGTAGAGACGGGGTTTCACCATGTTGACCAGGATGGTCTCGATCTCTTGACCTCG
>CAUYLG010014229.1:0-18822 GCA_963573385.1 Cacajao melanocephalus | reverse complement strand
CACAGATGTTGCAATAATCTGATACAGAACTTAAAATACCCATGATTCGTATGTTAAAATCCTAATAGAAAATATGTGCAAGATCAGATAACTAATTTCAGCAGAGAGATGGAAACTCTAAGAAAATCATGTGAAAATGCTAGAAATGAAACACACTGACAGATATAAATAATACCTTTTTATGAGTTCGTCAGTAGACTCAACTGTATTGAAAATATCAGTGAACTATCCCCACTAGGGAATCTGAAGATTCAGGCCATGGGAGAAGGCTTTTACCCTACCCAGAGCTGGAATGGCTTCAGGGAGCAGTGTGAAATATAAAGTAGAAGCAGCAGTTCAGTCTGGGCAATAGGGTGAAACAATGTCTACAAAAAATACAAAAACTAGTCAGTGGTGGTGATGCATGCCTATAGTCCCAGCTATTCGGGAGGCTGAGGAAGGGGGAGTCACCATAGTCCAGGAGGCAAAGGTTTCAGTAAGCTGAGATTGCACCACTGCACTTCAGCCCTGGTGATACAGCAAGACCTTGTCTTGAAAAAGAGAAAAAAGTAAAAGTAGCCATGGGAAGTGCCCTGCTGGTATTCCCAGTCTCCAGCATTAACCAAGGGAAGCCATTCATGACTGTATCTAACAGAGGCACTCAGGGAAATCAGCCAAGAAGCTCAGGGAGGGGTGACAGGGTAAAAGAAGCTCCTAACTGAATTTTGTGATATAATTTCTAATAGAGATAAACTCCCCTGATTAGAAAGCAGCAAAAGGAGATTAGGGGTGGGTAGTGAGCTCCAGATACTAGTGCAGGAGCTAGGCATCTGGTTTCGTTGACAGATGGAGAGGGGCATGGCCTAAAAAATTGTGCTTGTTATCCCTGTAGGAAAGCTTATGGCCTGGGTTAGGTCTGAGCTCTGTGCACAGACTAACTGAATCTAAATCCTGCATTATTAGCAGAGCACTGTGAGAGTGAGATCAGTCTCACCAACTGCATGGAAGCTGGGTGAGGTTTACTGCCACCCACTACTCCCCACACCCTTTGCCAACTCTTCAGTGCAGCAGAGACAGTATTACTACCCTCTGGAACACTGCCAAAGTGGCCTGAGAACAACCTCAACCACCACTGGGGTGATGTCCTTTCCTGCCCAAGGAGAGTCAGAGCATACACCCACCTAACCCTTTTCCCACATGGTGGTACCCCTCCACCCACCCTAGTAGCTTAACACAAAGGTCAAAAACTTTTGGGAGCTTAATAGACCCCCTCCACTTACTTAAGGAATCAGAACACTTCCCCTGAGCATTTAGGGCAAGCTCAAATCCCACTGCTAGTCCCACAGCTGGTGCTCTTTTGCAAGTACCACCTCCTGGTTGGAGGCCATCCAACACAATTCATTACAGTCCCTTTAAGTAGAATAACACTGCACCAAGGAAGGAGACAATGGCTATGTGATCTCAGCTATTACCACTGGGTATAACACCCTGGCTAGCCAGAGGTCCTGAGTCTATCCACATGACAAGTTTATTACAACTATAACCAGAATTTATGAAAGCCAGCACATTAAGTCTATCTACAATCAAGGAATCTCAGAGTCTTCATCACTCCCCTGCCAACTTCATCAGAAATGGTGCTGGTATCCCAGCTGGGAGACCTGAAGACAAGTCACATCACTGGATTTCTTGCAGACGTTCTCCAGCACAAGTCCACAATCTGGTAGCACCACTAGGTTGCTAGACCCAGAGAAGCAATAACAACCACTGTTGTCTGGCTCTCAGGAAGTCCCATTCCCAGGAGAAGGGAGAGAGCACCATATCAAGGGGCCACCCCATGGGACAAAAGAATCTGAATGGCAGGGCTTGAGTTGCAGGTATTTTCACTGGTAGGAAGGTATTTACAGCAGAGACACAATTGCAGTGTTAGGGGCAGTAGGGAAAGTCTGCATCTCTACTCCAACAGGTAGAGAGCCTCTGTGATCATAAAGGATCTGGGAGAAAGGGTTCTTGTTCACCCCTGGTACAACACTGCAAACAAAGCTGGGGCTTCTCCCATGACAATACAACACAGATATACCTATAGACAACCTTCGTGGAACAATTCAGAGTAATTGCATCCCCACAGGAGAACTCCCTAGATTCAGGCTATCACAAGAGGGAGAGTCACAATTCCTCCCTACTTGGAACATCAACATTTCTAGAGATGAAAAGTGGTGTCTGTCTGATCTGAATAGCTAGAACACTGGGGTGGAAGTGAGACTGGGAGCAGATAGCTTCCTTGCTGGCCTGGCAGGGGAGCTGATGTAGCTCCCATCCTTTACCTTAATAAAACATCACTACATATAATTTAGAGCTCCCCTAGCCACCTTTATCAAGGCTAGGACCTCTGTCCTCCATTGGGTATTACATCTACCAATCTACTTTAGCTACAACTGGTGTTCACCCAGGGATACTTCCCCTATTGGCCTGAAGCCTGAATCAACACCTCAGTAAATAAAATACTGGGAGAAAATTAAATAAATTCAAAAAGTGTACACCATGGAAGAATGAGAGAAGCTTCAAGAGATCCTTGACATTTCAACCCCATAAGAGGTAGTAGAGTAAACTTGCCCACACACCAAGCACATAACCAGCATCTAGAAAATCCAGTGCACAATGACTCTCTATAACAAAGAAACTCATACAGAGCCTTAACCCCTAAAAGCACCAAGAATCAAGTTAGACTGTAATAAACTACAAACAGTAAAATCAGATCCTTAAGAGGAAAAAATTATTTTAAAAAAGTTACCATCAAATCAAAAATAAATTCAAGAACTGTTTGAAGAAATAGTCTACTCAAATAAGAAAGAGCCAGAAAGTCAGTCTAGTAATATGACAAAATGGCTTTCTATAACACCCCTAAAAGAACACATGAGCTCCCCAACAATGGATCCAAACCAAGATGAAATCTTTAAACTACCAGATAAAGAATTCATAAGCTACTCAAGAAAATACAAGAGAAAGGTGAAAACAACATAAAGAAATTTTAAAAATCCAGAATATAAATGAACAATTTTCTAGAGAGATAGATATTATAAAGAAAATCCAGTCAGAACTGATGGAAATGAAAGTCACATTCAGAGAAATATAAAATGCTGTGGAAAGTTTCAACAATAGACTAGAACAAGTAGGAAAAATAATTTTAGAGCTCAAAAATAAGTCTTTCAAATTAGTCTGATCATAAAAGATAAAGAAAAAGAATCTAAATAAAACAATCTCAAAGAATACAGGATTATGTAAAAATGGCCAAACCTGAAGTTCACATTCTAACTGGCATAATATGGAATAAAACTGAAAATCAACTCCAAAAGAAACCCTCAAAATGATATAAATACATGAAAATTCAATAACTACTCTAGAATGGTTTTTGTTTTTTGATTCGGAATTTTGCTGTTGCAGATTACAGGTGCCCATCACCACATCCAGCTAATTTTTTGTACTTTTAGTAGAGACGTGGTTTCACCATATTGGCCAGACTAGTCTTGAACTCCTGACCTCAGGTGATCCACCTGCCTTGGCCTCCCAAAGTGTTGGGATTACAGGCATAAGCCACCACACCTGGCCTAAAATGATTTTTGAATTAACAATGAAATCAAGATGGAAATTTAAAAGTCTTTGAAATTAATGATAGTAGTGACACAACTTTAAAACTACTGGAATACAGCTAAAGCAGTGCTAAGAAGAAAGCTCATAGAATTAAATGCCTGCATCACAGTCTGAAAGAGCACAAATTGACAACCTAATGTCACACCTCAAGTAACAAGAGAACAAGAATAAACCCAGCAGAAGAAAAGAAGTAACAAAAATCAGAGCTGAATTAAATGAAATTGAAACAACAACAACAAAAAATACAAAATGTAAATGAAACCAAAAAAAAGCTGGTTCTTTGAGAAGATAAACAAAACTGATAGACAATTACTGAGATTAATTAAGAAGAGGGAAAATCCAAATAAGCTCAATTAGAATGAAATTGAAGATAAAACCAATAACAAAGTAATATAAAAGATCATATTCGGGCTATGCTGCTGCTTAGTTTCACATCTTTCTGTTTACATCAGACTCAGATCATTCAAGGCTATGATGAACACCTTTATACACAGAAACTAGAAACTCTAGAGAAATGAATGAATTACTGGACATATGCAAAACTTCCAGGTTAAATCAGGAAGAAATAAAAACCCTGATAAGAGTAATAGTAAGCAGTGATATTGAATCAGTAATTTTAAATTGTCAATTTAAAAAAGTAAGGATCAGATAGATTCACAGCTCAATCCTACAAGACATTTAAACAAGAATTTGTATCAATATTACTTAAACTACTTCAAAAGGTTTCCCCCATAGGCCAGAGTTGGAAATATCTGTTTTTAGATTCTACAGAAAGAGTGTTTCTAAACTGCTGAATCCAAACAAAAGTTAAACTCTGGATGGTGAATGCACACATTGCAAAGAAGTTTCACAAATAGTTTCCCATGAGTTTGTAATGTGAGATATTTCTCTCTTCACCATAGGCTTCCATTTAGTGTGAAATGTCCCCTTCTAGATTCCACATGCAGTGTGTTTCTAAACTGTTGAATCAAAATATAGGTTAAACTATCTGAGCTGAATGTACCCAGAGCAAAGCGGTTTCACAGATAGCTTACTTCTAGGTTTTAAAGCCAGTTATTAGGTTTCCCCCATAGGCCAGACTACAGTTGGAAATATCTGCTTTAACATTCTACACAAAGAGTGTTTCTAAACTACTGACTCCAAACATAAGTTAAACTCTGGAAAGTGAATGCATACATCACAAAGCAGTTTTACAAATAGCTTCCCATCCATTTATATCATGAGATATTTGCCATTTCACCATAAACTTCCATTCAGTCTGAAATGTCCCCTTCTAGACCCTACACCAAGTGTGTTTCTAAACTGCTGAATCAAAACAGGTTCAATTCTCTCAGGTGGATGCACACGTAGCAAAGCAGTATCACAGATAGCTTGCTGTTGGGTTTTAAAGCCAGTTATGTGGTTTTCCCCCATAGGCCAGAGTGGCATTGAAAATATCTGTTTTTAGATTCTACGCAAAGAGTGTTTCTAAACTGCTGAATCCAAAAATAACTCTGGAAGCTGAAGACACATATCTCAAAGCAGTTTCACAAATAACTTCCCATTAGTTTTTCTCGTGAGATATGTGTTTTTACCATAGGCTTCCATTCAGTCTGAAATGTTCCTTTCTAGATTCTACACAAAGTTTGTTTCCAAACTGCTGAATCAAAATGTAGGTTCAATTCTCTGAGGTGAAAATAGCAAAGCAGTTTCACAGATAGCTTGCTTCTAAGTTTCAAAGCCAATGATTGGCTTTTCCTCCATATGCAAGAGTGGAATGGGAAATAGCTGTCTGTAGATTCTACATAGAGTATTTCTAACCTGCTGAATCAAATCATAAGTTAAACTCTGGAAGTTGAAGGCACACATCACAAACCAGTTTCACAAATAGCTTCCCATTAATTTTTAACATGAGATATTTGTTAAGTAGGCTTCAATTTCTAAGTAGGCTTCAATTAAGTCTGATATGCACACTTCTAGATTCTACATGAAGTCTGTTTCTAAACTGCTGAATCAAAACTTTAGTTAAACTCTGGAGGGTGAATGAACACCTCACAAAGCAGTTTCACAAATAGCTTCTAATTAGTTTTTATCATCAAATATTTGCCTTTGTACCATAAGCTTCCGTTCAGTCTGAAATGTTCCTTTCTAGATTCTACACAAAGTGTGTTTCTAAACTGCTGAATTAAAACATAGATTCAACTCTCTCAGGTGAACTCACACACAGAAATGCAGTTTCACAGATAACTTGCTTCTAGGTTTCAAAGCCAGTCATTCAGTGTTCCCTCAGAGGTCAGAGTGGCATTGGAAATATCTAATTTTACATTCTACACAAAGAGTGTTTCTCAGCTGCTGAATCCAAATGTAAATTAAACTCTGGAAGCTGAATACACACATCACAAAGCAGTTTCACAAATAGATTCCCATTAGTTTCGATCAGGAGATATTTGTCTTTTCACCATAGGCCTCCATTCAGTCTGAAATGTCCCTTTCTAGATTCAACACGAAGTGTGTTTCTAAACTGCTGAATCAAAACATAGGTTCAACTCTCTGGGGTGAATGCACACACAGCCAAGCAATTTCATGAAAAGCTTGTTTCTAGTTTTTAAAGCCAGTCACTCAGGTTCCCCCATAAGCCAGAGTGGCATTAGAAATATCTGTTTTTAGATTTCACAAAAAAAGTGTTTCTCATCTGCTGAATCCAAAAATAAGTTAAACTCTGGAAGGTGAATGCACACATCACAAAGCAATTTCACAAATAGATTCCCATCAGTTTTGATCATGAGATGTTTGTCTTTTTACTATAGGACTCCATTCAGTCTGAAATTTTTCTTTCTACATTGGACATGAAGTGTGTTTCTAAACTGCTAAATCAAAACATAGGTTCAACTCTCTGAGGGGAATGCACACACAGTAAACAGTTTCACAAATAGCTTTCTTCTAGGTTTTAAAGCCAGTCATTTGAGTTTTTCCCATAGGCCAGAGTGGTGTTAGAAATTTTGGTTTTAGATTTTACACCAAGAGTGCTTCTCAGCTGCTGAATCAAAACATGAGTTGCTAGGTCCAGTTATACCTCACTATCTCCCTTTTTTTGTCAGGGCTAAGGAAAAGGAGGAGAGTCAGAGCTAAAGAAATATCATAATGTCTCTGTGGGCAGGGCCTATGCATAAGAATTGCATCACCTAGCCATTGAACCCAGCTATATATAACAGTACACAGTATATACGGGGCCCAGGCAAAAAAAGAGTAATATCACCCAGGTATTGGGTCCAGGAATATCTCGCAACACTCCCTGATGGGAGAGTCCAGACAACAGGGTAACATTACCTAAGTGAAGTACAAAAGAGTTGTTTCAATGCCCCTGATGGGTAGAATTTTGAAAAAGAAGTAAATAACCTAGGGACTAGGCCTACCTATGTGTCAGATTCAGCCCCAAGACAGGGCTCAGGGATGAGAGAAAAGCCACATCATGTAGGTACTGGCCAAATTAACAGGTCACAATCTTTACTGTGAGCAGGATGTATGAAGAAGTAGAGAGTCACATAGTCTAGGTGATGGGCCCAGAGGTATTTGACAATGACCCCTGTAGGTAGGGGACAGGCAGAAGGATCACATCACTGGTGTGCTGTGCCCAGTTATAAGTCACACTTCTTTCAGTGGGCATGACTCAGGCAGGAGAGAAGAGTCACATTATCCTGGTTCTAGACCCAGAAATATGTCACAATCTCTCTTATGGGCAATATTCAGGTAAGAGAGAAGAGTCACATCATATAGGTGATGAACCCAGAGGTATAGCACAATGCCTTCTGTTAACTTGATCCAGGCAGAAGATTCACATCAACTTGGTGCTAAGCCCAGTAACATGTCACAATCCCTTCTGTGCAAAGGGACTAGGCAGGAGAAGAGAATCACATTACCTGGTGATGAGCGCAGAGATATGTCATAATGCCCCTTGTAGGCAGGGCCCAGGGAGTAGAGTTATGTCGCCTGGGTGTTGGATATACCAAAGTGTCCCATATGGGCAGTGCACAAGCAGGAGAGTCACATAACCTGGGTGAGGCAAAGCTGTATATAACAATGCTTTCTGTGGGCAGAGCCAAGGAAGAAAAGGAGACTCACATCACCTGGTTGCAAAGTCTAGCGATATGTAAAAATGCTCACTGTGGGCAGTGCCAAGGAAGGAGAACAGAGTTATATCTTCAAGGTGCTGGATCAAGCAATATGTTAATATCCCATCTGTGGGCTAGGTCCATGCAAGAGCATCAAGTCACTCAGGTGCTAAGCACTGGCAGATTTCACAGTCAAACCTGCAGAATGGCCCAGAAATGAGATGTACAATCCCACAACTGAGTTGTAGGTATGGCATTCAATACCTCCTGTATGTTGGGTCTAAGCCCAAGAGTAACCAGCTCAACAGCCGACTGGATTTGTGCATGACAGCATGAATTTCTGTGCAGACTGTGTCTCCTTAGTGAAGTCACAGCCTCACAGGTGTGCCGAATCTTGATCTGAGACTCACCAACCTCCATATATCTATGTATGAGACAATTTTTCCCATCTTTGACTGACTATAGGTGTGAGATTCAGAACCTCAACAGTGACATGTGTTTATGTCAGAGGATGACAATATTTACTGTGGGCTGTGTGTGCATATGAGTGTCACAATCTCACCTGTTGTGCTTGGTCCTGTCAGCACACTCTGTGTACTATCCAACAGCCTTATACAGTATGAATGAGAATTGCAATCAACTTTGAGACCTTCCTGCTGGTATGGACCCATGATTGCACCTGTGGCATTAAGCTTGGGTATGAAAGTCAACATCACTACAATTAACTAGGTCAAGATCGGAGAGTCCTCTTTTGCCTGTGAGCTGGGTTTAGAAATGAGTCACCCTGGCCTGGTGCGGTGGCTCACGCCTGTAATCCCAGCACTTTGAGAGTCTGAGGAGGGCGGATCCCGAGGTCAAGAGATGGAGACCATCCTGGCCAACATGGTGAAACCCTGCCTCTCTAAAAAAAATACAAAAATTAGCTGGGCATGGTGGGGCATGCCTGTAGTTCCAGCTACTTGGGAGGCTGAGGCAGGAGAATTGCTTGAACCCAGAAGGTGGAGATTGCAATGAGCCGAGATTGCGCCATTGCACTCCAGCCTGGTGCCTGGCAACAAAATGAGACTCTGTCTCAAAAATAAAAAAAAAAAAAGAAAGAAAAGAAATGAGTCACCCTTTCAACTGTGGTTGAATGTTTACATATGAACCTGGGCCTAGCACCAAGGTGATGTGAGTCTTTGGCCTAGATACTTCAAGCAGGAGGCAATGGTACACATCTCTGGACCTATCTGAGCTTTTCCCATAAAACAGATGTGACATATGTCTAGACCCCACACTGAGGTGATGTGACTCTCCTTTTTTGACTAAGCCCTGTATATTTTGGGCATTCTAACATATCTCTGGGCTTAACACCTAGAAGATACAGAGACTCCACATGGGCCATACCTCAAAAGTTTCTTGTGACATATTTCTACATTAATCACCTTGGAGAGAAGACTCTCCTTTCTTACCTGGGCTTTGCCTATAAGAGGGATTGTTACATACCTCTGCACCAAGCACCTAAATGCCGTGACTCTTCTTTCTTGCCTGGCTCATGACCACAGCTGAAAGAATAACTTATCGCTGTATCCAGCACACTGGTTATGTAATCATTCTGCCTGATCTCTGCTCACAGGAGGCATTGTGACATATCTCTGGGCACAGAAACTATTTAATATGACTCTCTCCTATTACCTAAACTTTGTGCATAAGATAAATTGTGACATTTCTCTGGGTCAGCACCTAGGTGATGTGACTCCTTTTCTGCATGGGCTATATTCACAGGAAAGAGACTGACTCGTTGCTGTGTTGACAGCTGATGTGATACCTCGGTTCTTGTCTTCTTAGTTTATAAGAATTTAAGCAAGAGACACACAGCAAAATAACTACAGCCTAATTTATTGAAAAAGAAAAAAAAGTGTTTTGAAAGTTAAGGGCAGAATAGACAGTACACCCTGAGAGAGATATTCCAGGGCAGGCTGCTCATAAGAGTGAAACAGCATGGATTGTTGCTGTAGAAACTCCCTTATGGGAGTTTTACATTATTATTAATAAAGAGGAGGGAAGAGGAGTTGCTACTAAGCATGTTCTGAGTGGTCTTCTGGGTGCACATGTGCAGTACCTTTACATGCTTCTTCATATGTTCTACGTCTCGTTATTATCTTAGATCTCCACCCAGGAATGTACGTTTGTTTGTTTGTTTGTTTCAGACAGAGTCTCACTCTGTTGCCCAGGCTGAAGTGATCTCCACTCACTCCAACCTCTGCCTCCTGAGTTCAAGCTATTCACGTGCCTCCTGAGTAGCTGGAATTACAGGCATGCACCACCATGCTCGGCTGGTGTTTGTGTTTTTAGTCGAAATGGGGTTTCATCATCATGGCCAGTCTAGTCTCGAGCTTCTGATTTCAAGTGATTCACCCTCCTCACCCTTCCAAAGTGCTGGGAGTACAGGTCTGAGCCACTGTGCCTGACTGGGGGTTGCATTTTTTGCTATTAAAATAAGCAAAAGTTAAGTTTGAGGACAGGTAAAATCAGAACGCACATGCTCTCTAGAGCAGAAAGTCCTTAATGAAGATAGCTTTGCTTGAATAAGCCCAATGGGAATGCTAAGGCTTATTGTGTTGGCTGTGCAGTCACCACAGTTTCTGTATCCCGAGATCATGTCTATTTTCTTGACTATCTTTTCTGCTTCAATTTCCCCCTAAGACATCTTAGGGCTATAATCACATTGGAGGTTGAGGGGCTAGGTCATTTTTTCTGGAGCTGTTTTCTGCTGAGTGGGTGTTATTTTTGCCAAGCCTGGGCCTTAAATTTTTTTCCTGTGTGATCTAACAGGGTGTAAACCACATCATTTATGGAACCAGTGGGCAAGATGTTGGCAGCCGAAGGTTGAAAGCCTTGCAAAACCATCATGCAAAAAAGGAACTGCTGGAAGCAAGACAGCAAGAAATCAGTTAACATTTTAAACAAAGTGGAAACAAAAGGTAAAGCAGAAAGTATAGTAATGACTGATACTATTAAAGAGCAAGGCAGGTAATAGATATTGCTTTCATGTTCCAATGGAAGTTCCTGGAGATTCAATTTTGTCTGTCTGGGTGATTATATTATTACTATTTTCTTGGAATAAACCAGACTAATTGATCTCAAAAACAGCATTCTTCTTTTAGATATAAACATGTTCCTCATAGCCTTGTTGTGAGAAGATCCCAGGCTCTTTGGTTCTATGGGACTACAGTGGCCACAGAGTACAGACATTGCTGAAGTCTACTGAGGCCCTCTGCTGCTTGTTGGGAAGCCACTGAGGATTCCTGAGATCCTTTATACTAGATTCCCAAGGCTCCACCTTATGGTGACATTTGTGCTGCAAAACCATTTTGCATTAAAGTGGTGAAAGCAGTGAAAGTTTTAGTGTTTTCTATTTTTTGCCAATAAGCAAAAGTTTTGTGCAGCTAAGTTGACGGCAGTCATTGGGTCTATTTGTGGATGATAAAGCTGAATGGTGGACAAAGAAGTCTTCAGTAAATGCACTGAAGTTCTCTGAGAGCCATCAGAGTTGTTCCTTACATTGGATTAGATCATTTATTGAGAATAGAACATGCACTCTGATGGTCCTCTCTCCATTTGGGACTTTCTGTAAGTGGAGCAATTTTGCTAGCCCTGGATGGTATGAAGTCCCACTGTGAGTAATTGCAGCTGGGCTGGTCTGTATTGTAACTGGCAAAGACCTTTAGAGACGAGCATAAAAAGGAGGTGAAACAACATTAGATTCTACAGAAGACTCTGATAGTATGGGGGATGCTGGGGATTCTAAAGGAGGTGTGGGCTCCTGAGAACCCCTATCTGGAGCTGCTGTTGGGCTGTGGGTTCTGGGGTCCCTTCCCCTTAATAAGAGCAGTTCTTCTAATGGGCCTAGGAGGCTTTCTGGCTTACTAGGCTTTAGCCCATAGGTGCTGCGTAGAGCTGGGTTTTGTTGACAGGCCATAAAGGCTTGCATATAGGATACTTCAGACCATTTTCCCTGATTTCTACAGAAAAGATCTCGCTGTAGGATGCTGTTAAAGTTCACAGTCTCATTCTCCAGTCATGTTTTGTCAGCTAATCTGTATGCAGGCTAAACAGTGTTACAAAAGAAGATAAGGCTTTTTTTTTTTAAGCTCATCTAGCCAAAAGCCATTCCAATAACATTCCAGTGGTGTTTCAGTGACAGTAGAGGAAGCGGCTCCCCACGGTGCTGAGAGAATCCCGCAAAGACAGAACATGTACGGAAGTCCAGGAGGCCATGGGCATCCCCATGAGCCAAGTGGAACCACCAAGGTGTCCAGAGCATCCGTTCAAAACCCCACTAACTAAAGCTCTAGGAGGTCATAGGCATTTGCCATACACTGTCCTAGCTCTCGCCAGTGCTGGACATTTCCAGCCCTACTGAGATGACTCCCACTGCTGGCTGTGGGGCAGATGTCTGGCTGACAAGCCTTTTCTTAATTCACCGGTTTGCCATTTGTGATGTCCAATTATTAATAGCTGGATTGCTCAGATGCAATCCCCATGACCGGGCATCTACATGACTGCATTTTTTTGTTCAGCAAAGAAATTCTGTTGAAGAACAATGTCAAGGAGCTGGAAAATGAATAAAGCCTGAAGGGACAGGGTGCTCTTATTCTGCCCCTCAAAACAAAACAAAAATTTTGTATACGGAAAACCTGATCAGAAAATAAATTACAACAGCCACTAGGTGGCGATCGAGTATTGCTGAAGGAACAGCAACGGTAAGCTGAGTCTGATGTGACCAGAAAGATGTGAAACTAAGCAGCAGCATAGCCCGAATATGAAATGTTGAGAGCAACCCATGTGGTTAGTGTATTAATGGATAGTACAGAAGCAGCAGCCAAAAGGAGATCAGACTTTTAGTCTCTCTCTAAAGAATGTTGGTGATTTAAAAACGTTTCCCTCGGAATTTTACTCAAACAGCACTGGAACAAGCAGCGATAGTTAACCAGGTAGTCTGGGACTGCTATAGTGTTCACTGCAAGTAAAGGGAAAGTGAAATTAATGAAGCAGACAAACCTCTCACTGGGCCATGGCACCAGAAATGTTGATAGCTGATGTAATACCTTGGTTATTATCTTCTTCATTTAAAAGAATTTAAACAAGACACACAGCAAAAGAAGTACAGCATAATTTATTGCAAAAAAAAAGAGGATATTTTGAAAATTAAGTGCAGAATAGATGGTACACTCTGATAAAGAAATTCCAGGGCAGCCTGCTCATAAGGATGAGACAGCATTAATTATTGATGGAGAAACCCTCTTTATGGGAGTTTTACATGATTATTCATAAGAAGTTGGAAAGAAGTGTTACACTAAGCATGTTCTGAGTGGTCTTCTGGGTGCACTTGTGCAGCAGCTGTACAGATTCGTGCATACATTGCATGTCTCATTGGCATCTTAAATCTTCCCCCAAGAGTATGTTTCTTACTATTAAAATGAGCAAAGGATTAGCTTGACAGGCAAAATCAAAATGCACATGCTCTCTGGAAGTAAAAGTCCCTACTGAAGACAGGTTTCAAATGACCCCAAGTACTCCACATCTTAAAAGTTGCTCCCACAAAGCTGGAACAGTCTCTGTTCCTGAAGGATCAGGTCCCATTTGTGTCTCCGAGACACTGGCAAGTCAGGCCCGACTTGAGATGAGACCAATGATTTCAACTGTAAAATGCCTAAATGGTCAGCAGCTTCAGGTTGCATTTTGGAGCTTGTCCACTTTAATGGTTGATGAAAATGGCCCACAAGGCTTAGGTCTTGGAAATTGGGTTTTCTCCTTTACTTTTAGCAGATTTTGTGCAACCCTACACTTAACTTTCCTGATGCCTCGACTTTCACATTCATGAAAAAACCGCCACTGAGAGTGACATTTCCAGAAAGTCATAGCCCTTGTCACTCCCCTGCAGAGCTCTAAAGCTGTTCGTAATCAGGCCAGGTGGATGATTTCTCTCAAAAGCAGTTGAGCATGCGCTCTGGCTAGAGAAAAAAGAGGGCTGTGGCACAATGGAGAGTGTCTCGGATATCAGGACAGTTTCTCCAACAGTTTAGGAAAGAAGGCAGCGCCCTGGGCTGCAGAAGACCCAATGCTCTGGAAAGAACCCTGGGTGCAGGTGAAAGAGAAAATCGAGCAGAACAGGACCAATCGGGTGAGGACAACCTGCCCGATTTGGCAAAGGTAAGGTATCTTTGTAGGGTAATGCCCTCCTCAGTTCCCAGCCCAGACCTTCCCTTAAGGTCCACATCTGTACTCACTATTCTTGGCAAAGAGTCGGCATGGATTCAGAGCCCAGCAGTACTTTGTACACCAATAAGTCAACACCGGTCTGCCCCTCCCTCCAGAGCTATGCACTCCAGATCCCGGGACATGCTGGGATTATAGTTCTAAAGCCTACCGACAAACAGGCTGAGAACAGTTAATGGACTAGAGCTCCCAGCATTATGACTATGTGGGATGCAGACTACTCTGCTCCTCTTTCCAGAGCTGCGCAAAGCCCTGGAGCCTGCTGCATGCTGGGATTGTAGTCCTGCAGCTGCTTGACCAAAGGGCAGGGAGTGTTTGTAGGCATACATCTCCCAGCAAGCCTAGGGAGGTGCACACAGCCCCATCTCTTGCCTTGTCCCTGAGACTGGAGCATGCTAGGATTGTAGTCCTGCAGCCCTGTGACCAAAGGGCTGGGAGTGTTTATGAGCATATATCTCCCAGCAAGCCCAGGGAGGGAGGGAGAGAGAGAGAGAGAGAGAGAGAGAGAGAGAGAGAGAGACAGTCCCGCCTCTTCCTCCAGTGACGCGCACTGTCCCTGGCCCCAGTGTATACTGGGATTGTAGTCCTTCAGCCCTCTAACAAAAGGGCTGAGAGTCTTTATAAAACTACATCTCCCAGAAAGCAAAATGAGGCACTCACTGCCCTGCCACTTCCTCATGTAATGCGCACTGTTCCTGAGCCGGGTGCATGCTGGGATTGTACTCCTGCAGCCTAGTGATAAAAAGGCTGGGAGAGTTTATGAGACTACATCTCCCAGCAAGCCAAGCGAGGTGCGCACAGCTCTGCCTCTTCCTCCAGTGAAGTGCACTGTCCCTGAGCTCGGTGCATGCTAGGATTGTAGTACTGCAGTCCTGTGACCAAAGGGCTGGAAATGTTTCTGAGACTACATCTCCCAGCAGGCCAAGCGAGGCATACACAGCCCCGCCTCTTCCTCCAGTGACACGACATTGTGACACGGCATTGTCCCTGTGCCTGCTGCATGCTGGGACTGTAGTCCTGCAGCGCTGTGACCAAAGGGCTAGAGGTGTTCATGAAACTACATCTTACAGAAAGCCCAGCGAGCAGCACACAGCCCTGCCTCTTCCTCTAGTGAACCACACTGTCCCTGAGCCCTGCTCATGCTAGGATTTGTAGTCCTTAAGCCCTGTGGGAGTGGTTATGGGAATACATCTCCCAACAATCACAGTGAGTCGCCCGCAACCGCGCTGCTTCTTTCAGTGAGGCGCCATGTCCCTGAGCCTCGTACTGGCTGAGATTGTAGTTCTGAAGCCCTGCGACCAAAGGACTGGGAGTGTTTATGTGACTACATCTCCCAAAAAATAGCGAAAAGTGCACAGCCCCTCCTCTTCCTCCAGTGAGGGCGCACTGTTCCAGAGCCCAGTGCATGCTGGAAATGTAGTCCTGCAGTCCTGTGAGCAAAGGGCTAGGAGTGTTTATGAGCATACATAACCCAGCAAGCCCAACGAGGCACACACAGCCCCGCCTCTTCCTCCAGTGACATGCACTGTCCTGTGCCCGTTGCATTCTGGGATTGTAGTCCTCCAGCCCTGTGACGAAAAGTCTGGGAGTGTTCTTGAGACTACATCTCCCTGAAAGCTGAGCAAGGTCCGCATAGCATTGCGTTTTCCTCCAGTTACCGGCACGGTCACTGAGCCCGGTGCACTCTGGGATTGTAGTCCTTCAGCCCTTAAATAAAAGGGCTGACAGTGTTTGAAAATCCATCTGCCAGCAAGCCCAGCGAGTCACAAACAACCCAGCCTCTTCCTCCAGTGACGCACAATGTCCCACAGCCAGGTGCTGGCTGGCATTATAGTCCCACAGTCCCGTGACTACATCTCCCAAAAAACATAGCGAGGAGTGCACAGCCCTGCCTCTTCCTCCAGTGACGGGCACTGTCCTTGAGCCAGGTGCATGCTGGGATTGTAGTCCTGCAGCCCTGTGACCAGAGCTGAGAGTGTTTATGAGAATACATATCACAGCAAGCCCAGCAAGGCACGCACAGCCCTGCCTCTTCCTCCAGTCACACGCGCTATTCCTGAGCCGGGTGCATGGTGGGATTGTAGTCCTGCAGCCCTGTGACCAAAGGGCTCGGAGTATTTATGAGACTGCATCTCTCAGCAAGCAAAGCGATGCATACAGAGCCCCAACTTTTCCTCCAGTGATGCACACGGTCCCTGAAGAAATATTCATGAGATTACATTTTCCAGCAAGCCCAGCAATTCACGCACAGCCCTACCTCTTTCTCCAGCTATGCGTACTGTCCCTGATTCCAGTATATGCTAGGATTGTGGTGCTGCAGCCCTGTGACCAAATAGCCAGGAGTGTTTATAAGACTACATCTCCCAGCAAACCCAAGAGGTGCTCATAGCCTCTCCCCTTTTCTTCCGGTGACGTGCACTGTCTGTTAACCCAGTGAACGGTGGAATCGTCCTGTAGCCCTGTGACGAAAGGGCTGGGAGTGATTATAAGACTACATCACCCAGCAAGCCTAATGAGGTGCACACAGCCTCGCCTCTTCTTCCAATAACGCACCTTGAGCCCGATACATGCTGGGATTGTAGCCCTGCAGCCCTCTGACCAAAGAACTGGGCGTGTACTCTTATATATATGTTCACTTGTCATGAGAATGTTTTTCTTTACTCCACGAACATACTTACAATAGCTTTCTTCAAGTCTGATATACTGATTACAGCATCCTGGACATGTTGACAAGAGGTTCTACTGTCTGCTTTCTATCTTGTGAATTGATTGAATTTTCATGCTTCTTCACACATCTCATGAATTTTTAAATTGTGTAATAGGAACTATAGGGACTCTGAATTCTGTTGTATATCTTTGAAAATTGTTATTATTTTAAGAGGGAGTTAATTTGAATAGATTCAAACTTCAATTCTTACATCTGCTACAGTGACATAGCTGAAATCCTCATTCGGTTCTTCTAAACATGCATATTATATATGTATTATACATAGATGTTCATTTCTGTATAGCAAAATATAATATTTTATTAAGCTTTATTATAGTTATCTGTGAAATAGTTATTCAACAAACTACTTCATTATTACTGGAAGTCAGAACCTCAGTTTTGTTCACTTTTTGGATTTTAATGTAAGTGAGATTATATAGTACATACACTTTTACATCTTCTTTCTTTTATGCAACGTTATATTTATAGTATTTCTGCTATTTCAGATAGCTACAGTTTGTTCATTTAAAAAATTTTTATGCGGGGTCTTTCTGTGAAGAAAGTCAATGGTAGCTTAGTGGGGATGGCACTGAATCTATAAATTACTTTGGGAAGTATGATCATTTTCATGATATTTATTCTTCCTATCCATGAGCATGGAATATTTTTCCATTTGTTTGTGTCCTCTCTTATTTCCTCGAGCAGTGGTTTGTAGTTCCCCTTAAAGAGGTCCTTCACATCCCTTGTTAGTTGTATTCCTAGGTATTTTATTCTCTTCACAGCAATTGCGAATGGGAGTTCACTCATGGTTTGGCTCTTTGTCTGTTGTTGTATAGAAATGCTTGTGATTTTTGCACATAGATTTTGTATCCTGAGACTTCTGAAGTTGCTTATCAGCTTAAGGAGATTTGCGCTGAGATAATGGGGTTTTCTAAATATAAAGTGATGTCATCTCCAAACAGAGACTATTTGACTTCCTCTCTTCTTATTTGAGTACGCTTTATTTCTTCACCTTGCCTGATCGTCCTGGCCAGAACTTCCAATACTATGTTGAATAGGAGTGGTGAGAGAGGACATCCTTGTCTTGTGCCAGTTTTCAGAGGAAATGCTTTCAGCTGTTGCCCATTCAGTATGATATTGACCATGGGTTTGTCATAAACAGAGCTTATTATTTTGAGATATGTTCCGTCGATACCTAGTTTATTGAGAGTTTTTAGCATGAAGGGCTGTTGAATCTTTTTGAAGGCCTTTGCTGCAACTATTGAGATAATCAAGTGGTTTTTGTCATTGGTTCCTTTTATGCGATTGATTACATTTATTGATTTGCATATGTTGAACCAGGTTTCTATCCCAGAGATAAAACAGGCTTGATCGTGATGGATAAGCTTTTTGATTTGCTGCTGGATTCGGTTTGCCAGAATTTCATTGAGGATTTTTGCATTGATGTTTATCAGGAATATTGGCCTGAAATTGTTGTTGTTGTTGTTGTTGTGTCTCTGTTATGTTTTGGTATCAGGATGATGCTGACCTCATAAAATGAGTTAGAAAAGGAGTCCCTCTTTTTCTATTGTTTGGAAGAGTTTGAGAAGGAATGGTACTAGCTCCTCTTTGTACCTCTGGTAGAATTCAGCTGTGAACCCATCAGGTCCTGGACTGTTTCCTGTTGGTAGGCTATTAATTACTGCCTCAATTTTAGAATTACTGCCTCAATTTTGTTATTGGTCTATTCAGGGATTCGACTTCTTCCTGATTTAGACTTGGGAGGGTGTATGTGTACAGGAATTTATCCATTTCTTCTAGATTTTCTAGTTTATTTGCATAGAGGTGTTTATAGACCAATGGAACAGAACAGAGGACTCAGAAATAACACCATACATCTACAAACATCTAATCTTTGACAAACCAGACAAAACAAGCAATGGGGAAAGGATTCCCTATTTACAAATGTTATTCAGAAAACTAGCTAGCCATTTGCAGAAAACTGAAAATGGATCCCTTTCTTACACTTTATACAAAAATTAACTCAAGATAAAGACTTAAATGTAAGATCTAAAATTATTAAAACCCTAGAAGGAAACCTAGGCAATAGCATTAAAGACATAGGCATGGGCAAATACTTTATGACTAAACACCAAAAGCAAT